>JACXGM010004689.1:0-37190 GCA_016801145.1 Umbra pygmaea
TTAATCAGCTGTTTCTCTGTGAAGAGAGAGAAATTGGTGTGCAAAGAAGCAGCTTTTTTTCCGAAGGTATACTAAACAATTCGGCACTTTTGATCAAATTGTGAAAATCACTACATATTTTCTTGTCTTTGTTCTTGGTAGTTGTTGTGCTAGGTGTAGTTTTATCATCCATACGATGGAATGGATGTTTAAATTAGACACAATGTTTTCTGTTGAGATGCAGTTAAGCACTGACGTCATGCTATTAATGAGTTAAGCTAGTTCGCTTCTCCAATGGATACACTGTACAGAGTTTTCGTTTTAATTACGTTTGAACTGATTCCAAACTTTGGACACTTTCTGTCGTTTTCTCCAGCCTGTCTTTTCTCTTAGCCCCTCACTATTTACTTACGCTCTCTTTCTTTGTGTTGTTATCTGCGTCGTCTTTATGGCATGTTTCTCCAGACCAGTGTGGATCTAGCTTCTTTAGTGGATTCCTAGCTTTGACTAGTTTCGCCTTCAGAATAATAGCACTTGATTCAACGCGATAAACGTCGCGTAACAACAAAGGAAACATTGCACATTTCGAAAATATGCCACTAAACTCTTTTAGAAAAGTGTGACATATTTACTTACTAATATTTTAGACCATTTACATTTGCAATCTGGATTGCTTATATCATAAATAGACAGAGTTATTGTCGCTAGCAGCGTGAGCCCGGTGCGCGACAGTAAAAATCATCCGTGCGGAACCACTGTGCGCGATACAACGTTGGTAACATTGATTAAACAAAGCCTTGAGTCAAGTCATTTTGTGTCGACACATTTTTGTAATCGAGTTATTCGAGTTATTCGAGGAATCGTTTCAGCCCTAGATTCAAGCTTTGTGACATGGTGCATTATCCTGCTGGAAGTAGCCATCAGAGGATGGGTACATGGTGGCCATAAAGGGATGGACATGGTAAGAAACAATGCTCAGGTAGACCGTGGCATTTAAACAATGCCGAATTGGCAGTAAGGGGCCTAAAGTGTGCCAAGAAAACATACCCCACACCATTACACCACCACCACCAGCCTGCACAGTGGTAACAAGGCATGATGGATCCATGTTCTCATTCTGTTTACGCCAAATTCTGACTCACCATCTGAATGTCTGAACAGAAATCGAGACTCATCAGACCAATCAACATTTTTCCAGTCTTCAACTGTCCAATTTTGGTGAGCTCCTGCAAACTGTAGCCTCTTTTTCCTATTTGTAGTGGAGATGATTGGTACCCGGTGGGGGGTGTGGTCTTCTGCTGTTGTAGCCCTTCCGCCTCAAGGTTGTGCTTGTTGTGGTTCACAAATGCTTTGCTGCATACCTCGGTTGTAACGAGTGGTTATTTCAGTCAAATTTGCTCCTCTATCAGCTTGAAGCAGTCGGCCCATTCTCCTCTGACCTCTAGCATCAACAAGGCAATTTCGCCCACAGGACTGCAGCATACTGGATGTTTTTCCCTTTTCACACAATTCTTTGTAAACCCTAGAAATGGTTGTGCGTGAAAATCCCAGTAACTGAGCAGATTGTGAAATACTCAGACCGGCCCGTCTGGCACCAGCAACCATGCCACGCTCGAAATTGCTTAAATCACCTTTCTTTCCCATTCTGACATTCAGTTTGGAGTTCAAGAGATTGTCTTGACCAGGACCACACCCCTAACTGCATTGAATCTACTGCCATGTGATTGGTTGAGTAGCTAATTGCATTAATGAGAAATTGACCGGGTGTTCATAATAATCCTTTAGGTGAGGGTATTTACAGTTGTAAAATAGGGAATGAATTTGCGCTCCTGAGGGGTTTCAGCGAAAAGAGGAGGCGTGTTCCGGCGCAAACGTTCCCTGAAACTATTTTGCAATTTCAGAAAACAATTCCGCCACAGACTAGGAAAAATCTAGTCTAATTTCAGTGGCACGTTATTCAGATGCTATCTTAAGGGCGCATGCTTGGTCATAATGTACGCAGCAGTTCCCATTTCTGCAAACCATACAAAATTACAAGGAAAAATATTACCACACAATGGAAATCATTGTGGTGTCAATGAAGAAGTGAAAAATAGGCATTAATGTAGTGTACACATTTACCCAAATTATTCAAGATGAATTATTCGTACTGATACATGTATATATCAACTGCAAGGGAACCCATTCAATCAACATACAAGTCATTTGCAATGCTAATATTAAAATCACCCATGTCTTTGCGAATTACCCTGGCTCAAGCCGCCACAACTTATTTATGCTGGCAAACTGCCATTCCTGCCATCTTTGACAAGGGGAATCCCACATTGTATGGGTGGCTGTGAAGGGGACAATGGCTATCCTTTAAAAACACAAAAAAACACGTGGTGTAATTGAACAAACATTTGGCATACTGAAAATGTGCTTCTGGTGTTTGGATAGGACATTAGGCACTTTACAGTAGAGTTCTCAAAAATTTGCAGCATTCTTTGTGGCTTGTTGTGTTTTACACAAAATGTCCATGAATCATGGATGTGTTAATGACATAAATGAGGTAATATTAGAGTAGTTAAGGCGACGTGATGTTGAAATGCATGTGCCGTTGCCACTTAGCCCAAATGCCTGAGCAGCAGAACGGGAGAGGAGAGCTTGTTTGACAGAAAAGATGCACTGCATCATCTATACCTCACGTAAGCAAAGTAATCTCTGTCTAATGTTAGACTACATTGCAAAAATATCACCATGCGTTCATAACCTTTTGATTCAGTGAGAGTGAGCCCAAAACCTGAGAAAGTATATCTTTGTGACATTTCTTTTTTTACATTTTGTAAAAAAGAAAATAAATAGCAATCCGTCATTATAAAAGCAATCCCTCATGGAACAAGCGTGCCTGCTCTTGAAGGGAATGTGAGATGACGTTCTGATTGGTTTATTGCACATTATGCTCAAACCACACCTATGACTAATGTACACAGTCCCACCCAAAGATTAGCCTATACCGCAGGGACAAAAACTGTACATTTGGAACTTTTGTTTTGAAAGCACGACAAAGAAGATATCTGGTTTTGCCACAGCAAGTTAAACCTTCCCATTTCATGCTATGTTTGAACAATCACCATTTGCCAATAACTAGCTTAAATTTTCAATTACATTTTCACCTATATTCGGAGCATCTGATTGTTAGAGAGAAGTTAACATTACACTAGTCTAGGAACATAAAATATGAACTTGAACAAGACTTGACTTTGTATGAGGTATTATTTATTATATAAAGACTTTTATTTACCTCTACAGCAGAAGGCAACCGGCTTTTATTTGAAACAGGCTTTTGTTAGAGGCAGGCCTTTATTTCTAATTTCCCTCTGTTTGATAAGTGTAATTGGCTATATATTAATGTCAATCCTTGTTCCAGTTTGCTTTTATTGCTACATTACGTTGTTAACGCCCATTCCAATACGTAGTTGAAAAAAGTATTTGAAGATTCAATCGCTTGCACTGAATGGGAGCCATGTTATTTCCAACGTAGTTACTGCCATCTACATGTACGTTAATACAAACAACACAAAGCTGATTAAAACATACAGACGCATTGCCTGAAATAAGGGTAGGACAATTATACTTAGCAATACTATTTCCTTCTCCCGGGAGCTGCAATTCCATAAATGAGTTATCGTTTCAACCTGGTAGTGAGTAGCGTCACTTGTGCTAAATTAGGTTTGGAACAAAAACCTACGGAATGTCAGCTCGCAGGAGTATCGCTGCTTTAGATAAGTACCATAATCCGAAAATAGCATGAATATATTGTTGAATCTATTAAAGTGATAGAAATGTACATTACGCTTAACTGGAATGCACATTATATGAAAGGCACCTAGGAGATTATCCACACATAATATTCCCTCGGCCTTTATTTAAGACCGGCCTTTATTTGTCCGTGTTGACCACGTCCCCGGCCACTATCAGAGGCCCGGCGTTTATTTGACTACCGGTTTTTATTTGAGGAATTACGGTAAATTAGTCTCAGTCAAGCGGTTGATTTGTTCAAATTAGCTGTGTTCAGTATAAGGAATCAATGCAAATGGATATGGACTAGTAATGACATTTCAAACATGTTTAGAGGCTCAAAGCACGTTTTTTCACTTGGCCCATAAATGCGTAATTGTTGTATACTGGCAGCAAAAGGTAATCACGGTTTTGTCAATACAGATTGGTTGAGTTATTAACGCTACTGACAGCACTTCAGATATGCAAACAACAGAGCTGAAGGAAGATGAATGTCGGCCATGATTTCGGTGCACGCGAGCAACATGTTTTTGTTGATATGTCACGGGGTGTGAATAGCTCAGCTGTGTGGCCTCAGCTATTCGTACCTGGGTTGCAAATCATAGAAATGGAATAAGTAGAAACCTCATTTAATTGTTTTGCTTGGTCGTACGATTAGTACACAAAAATATGGCGACTGTTGTTAGTTGTCATAGTGACAAAACGCGCCAGTGGGTCTGTAAGGTGTGTTGTACTCACTATTTTTCCCATTACCTGTCTCAAAACGATATATAGCTAGCTATCAGGTGAGATTATTTAGATCTTCTCTAGCTCTCAAGACAAGTTCTTATCTAACTGTAGTTTGTAATATTAGCATATATTAAATATCTTTTGATAACTAGAATTATAGAATTATAACGCAATTAATTCCATCACTTCAATTCCTATTTCACACAAGGCAGGCCAACCAGTGACAGGCCAATGGTGATCTTCTTCTTTGATTTAATGGCGGATCGCAACCATCTGAAAGGTGCATACACTGCCACCTACTGTCAGGTTACGGAGATATGTTAGCGCAGCTGACTAGTCTGTTGCTGCTGCAAAACTATTTAGTGAGTCCGCGACTTGACGCAAATCGGTTTAATGCGCAAGTAGGCCATTAAAGCTTTGCACTGGAATTGTATGCCCAAAAATGGCTGCCGCTCTGACCATTCTGCTACATTGATTTGAATTGGAATGGCATTTCTAATCATTCCATTTCTATGGTGCAAATAGACACTCCGTATAAATTATCTTGAAAAAGTATTACATATACTGTATTATATAAATCAGAGAGGTGACAAATAAAAGGAAAATCCAACAGAAAATGATTGAGTATGATTTTGAGCAACCAGAACACCATGAGCTACCAGAACAGCTTCAATGCACCTGTCATGTGTTCTACTGAATCTCTGCTGGAGGAATGAACACCAATCTTCTGTTTCGATGATGGTGGTGGAGAGTGCTGTCTGTGTTTAACACATCAGTCAAACAGCTCTCATTAGCATAGTCTGACTAATGCCCTCCTCTGGTCAGTGAGTTTCGGTGGAAGGCCTTCTGTAGGCAGAACCGCGGTTGTGCCATGTTCTTTACAAAAATAATGATGTCATTTATGTTGCTCAGTTAAGAAACCCAAGAGATTCAAACATTCATACTGTGTGAATCTCATTTCCTTATGTTGGTTAACAAACATCAGATTTAATTGCCTAAACTGTAGAACAAACACTGATGACAGGAATCATGTGTCTATGATCTTCAAGATAGGTTCCATGTGACATGGACATATTTAAACAGTGGACGATTAATTGTAACTTCAATAATTTTAAAAGTAAATGCAAGTGGTTGTGGTTGTGCAAGTGGTTATAAATAAAAACTTGAGTAGGTTGGACTCATTTTAATGTATTGAATTGAGTAAATAGAATGGAGTTGAACACATTAAACCCAGTGGGATATACTATTCCATTTACTCCGGTCCAGACATTAATATGAGCCCATCATCCTCAATGAAGGTTCACCGGCCTCTACTGGTAAATGCCTACTATTTGGCTGAAAAACGGTCTCTTATTCTGATAATATAATCATGCAGAATGTGAACCAGACATGAGTCAACTGACAAATAATAAACAACACTAAAAAAATACTTTATTTTTTCCCTCTTCATTATAACTGTTTTGTAAAATCAAATGACAGGACAAATGATGCAAGCTGGAGTTATTATGGCCTGAACTCATAACTACAAAAATGAATACCTTGGCTTTTATCTGATGTAATAATAGAATATACTGATTTTGCCCAATCAAAGCTTCATAATGACAGAATGTCAAACTATATTCTGTGAAAGACTTACTTTTCAAACAAATGGCTCCTATCAAATAAAATGTAAAAAAAAAAGGTTTATTTTTCCACCTTCTGATTTATAAATATCTTATTCAGAAGCCTATATGAGAAAATGTATAAATGAAATACAACTCATTTTGTCACTGGTAAATCAGAAAATAAATTAACTGCTACTTGCATACAGATCAGGCAAACACATTTTTTATAAACACAATGGAGGAGAAAATACTGAATGATGGCAATGATGAGAATGCGCTCTTGCAACCTCTACAAAAATATGATATTAAGTAGAATTCCATAGTAAATGATGGCAGATGGCAATGAGGGACAAATATGCTACAGGAATCTACTCATAGCTAAATAAGTCTCACAGCCTATACAGCCTAGAGCTGGCTGCATAATGACAATCAATATGGACAATGCAAAAATGACATACTGTAGCAATATACAGTACGTCATCTATTTAAAGGTAAGGTGCTGGAGGATGAACAGTCTTATACAACAATACTGGATGCCGCTTCAATGTCTTCTACAAATTTACAGAGAGAAATGTACATTGAAATATGTACTTGAAAGATCTCAAGTGCTTCACCTTGTGCAATTTAACTCTGCGTTTGATAGTCAACTCAAATATAGAACTGAGACCTCCATTCTGTAGATGAAACTACAGCAAAAATGTAAAGTAGTTACATACGTTCCCATTGTAAGTGTAATAACTTCAAGTGCTTTGAACTTGAAATGGTGTAAGCTATTCAAAACAGTTTCCTTCTGATAAAATCACCACTACTAGATTGCTGGCCTCCAGCATTGGAAATATATAGCAACTTCTGTTATATGTGACGACAATGAATTTCCCAAGGAAGGCTCTAAAGCATACACACACGCGTAATGTATCACTCAACCAGTGGATGCTGTAGAAACTTGAAGGAGCTATTTCCAGAATTCAAACCATGACAACGGAACTACTTTCACTTTTCAGTGACCCGCTTACAAACGCTGTAAAACAGTATTTGTAGGTATTTTAAAATTAAAAAAGAGATGTATATCGGCTAAAGATTCCTGACACTATGCAGTGCCATCTCATATGGCCACATATGTAGGAAACTTTTAAATTTTTTTTAAATATCATGAAGTACATATTCTACATATTCTACATTTGGAAGCTGCTCACTAAAAGAGAAAGTAAACTCTGTTTTCACTCTGAGAAGCTACAGTGCACCTCTATTTGAGGAGAATAGGAATACTATCTATCTCCCACTTGGTTTTATGTGTTGAACTCCATTCCATTTACACCGGTCCAGATGATAATATGAGTCCCTTTTCCTCTACTAACTTTCACTGGCCTCCATTGCACTCAACACACACAAACAGATGCAAACAAACACACACACACACATCGGTTTCTCCTGTACATTCTTTCTGGCACTTCTGTGGCACATATTAAACACCAATGCCCAACATCATTTCTGTACCTTGCAATTAAAAACAACTTCACATAAATACTAAATAATTCAACTTCTTCTGAAGAACTACCACTACTAGACCATCGTCAATGCGACCCCGTCTGAAGTCATTGGTCCTGTTTTGACCGAGATCCACAAGTCGTCATTGTTGTCATTCTTTTTCTTCTTTTTCTGTTTCTCCGGTTTAGCTTTGGCCGAGCTCGCGGTGCCACTGCCACAACAGCCACTGTGGTTGGTTGTTCGAAAGCAGCAGCAATGAAAACATACCACCAGGGAAGTTAGGATTACCACCATGGGCAATACCAACAGCACAACCAGGCACACTGTGTTGTAGACCCCCTGGTTGTGCTTGGAGGTGGCCAGCTTTGACAAGTCACTGAAGAAATTAAAGATGTCTTCCTTCATGGTTCACTGACAGTGTCTTAACGACTCCTGGCGACGTGTCATCTATTGAACGATGAGCCGGACAAAAAGAGTGAACAAATGTGATTGAACTGTATGGTTGTGGTAACCGGACTCAAAACTAGGGCTGCTTTCAATTCTTGTGAACTCATGAACTTTGAAAATGTCTCTGATATGATAGGGCACACCAGTCACAAAAAGAATGTGATGGAGGGAGGGTGGGAGAGACCAAGAAACTCCTTCATGCAGGGATAATCTCTATACCCTCCCCTCATTCATTCCTTCTTCAGCCATTTAAAGACCAAATATATGCTTATGAATGTTTCGAAGACCAAAAGGTCTGTTGTTTATGCAGGTTTTCCTTTGAAATCCTCCAGTTTATTGTGATGATTCCAATCTGCCGTTGTGGTGGGAATGTCTGTGGAGTTAGCTTGTCGGTGTGGATTGTTTCCTCTTACGGGATGCGGGAATCCACCTCGCATCCTCGAGAGTCTCCTTTCTATTTTAATCCTCTGTCCCCTGGCTCCGGAGAAAGTGATGGAATGGGGACGTTTTCTGTGGAGAGAAATAGAGACGAAGATGAGCACAGTGAACCCTGTTCCCTCTGGTACCTTTTCACTAGCTTCTTCTTTCCCTCCTCAGCTCAACTATCTTATTCAGCTTTATTCTCATTAAAGTTGGAGGAGAAAGTCATGGCTCTGGCTGCTTGAGGGCACCATAGAGAGATATCCACTCATTCTGAATTCATTTAAATGTAGCTACTAATGGAGCTCTGGGGGAATTGACGATGATGGACAGGACCTAGCCTTAATACTTTTGACTTTAACACTGATTATGGCAGCCCCACTGCCTGGCGACCAAAAATGAAATCTGTTGCTGTACTACTGTTCACTACATATCTCAGTCTGAGACCAATCGGACTATCAAAGACAATGACTTGACAATTTGATGGAACCTATACATTTTTTGGGGGCTAATTAGGTTCTTTTGCAATCTAGATTGCTGTTCAGTTTTGAACAGAGAAGAAATGTACACCTTTAGTTGGGGTGTGTGTGAGATTATCTTTCTGAGCCATATTGTACGACTGATTAGCAAATATGCGTATGTGAAACAGGTTTGCCTAACCATGCCACTTCCTGCTATAACTACAGGAAACAACATGCTGCTGTTACTTTGTGGTGTTGAAGTAAGAAGACAACACCTACTCGCTGTCTGTCAGCATTACATTCCCATTCCAACCAAACTGATTTGGCAACCAAATGTTGTAAACCTATGTGAACTATATTGATGATTTAGACCTTTCATTTGTTTAATGGTGAAGATAAGGCTAAGTGCTTCCACATTAGAAGGTTCAGTCTCTGACTGGAATGAATGAGTAATAATAATCTCCTGAGTCACTTACTTTAGCCAAGTGTGAGAATTGTGTTCCTTGTCAAATTGTAACAATTGTCACAGGTCTGTTGTAGTACATGACAAATAAACTTGAAGAGTGACTTTCAAATCAAAAACTTAATCAATTCAATCTTCATGGGTGAAAAATATTATTTACCATAACAACCCATTCCATAGAGCATGACATCAGAAAATCACTCTGTTCAGGCTGTGGAATGATTGTAAAACTACAGGAATGTAAAATAATCACATTGTTGTAGCCTAAGATTAGTACTAAACAGGAAGAACTTTTAGTGGCAACACAATGCCAGGATGGGGCAGAAAATGTTATGGCTGCTTTAGTAAACTACAGCTCCAGGGAGTTTGGAAAGCTGCTTCTCTCAACCTAAAAGCCTGAATGACAGAAGGCAAAACAGGAATATTTAATGAATGTCCCAGGGCAGTCATTTTTTTCAAAACACTTCATACTTGTTAACAAAGACTCTGTTTTGAAATTCTAATCCTAAGATTATTTTGTGTGTCAATCAATAGTGTTTTGTGTGGGTAGTCAATAGTTTGAAACGGGGAAGTTTCATTCGAGTGTATCGAGTAATGTGGTGAGATGTACAAATTGCATATTTGGAAACATGGTTATTATTCTTCAAAGTTTAATAGAGCACATTGTTTCAATAGCATACAGTTCAAGCTGAAATGTGACCTGTGAGTCAGAAAGAATGAAATTGGTTTAGTAATGAAGACAAAGCATAACAAGACATGGTATCAAACCTGACAGAAATCATTAAAGACTGATGTCACGTCTTTGACATTGTGTGCAAAAGCTCAAGGCTTAATTTCAGATAATGTTTATATAAGCTTAAAGACAAATGCTGCTGTGTAGATTGCCTCTGTAGTGTCTGAACAGCAACTTTCCATACAGTACATCACATTACCTGTTTAACTGCTGAAGGGGACTCACATCACTAAAGACCACCAATTGTGGTATGTCTACAGACTCCACAGCAACACACTCAACCAAGTAGGATCAATAGCCATTTCAGTACGTTTGCAACAGACTTTTGAAAGTTACAACTTACCGGTACAACTCAATTGAAGTCCAGTCTGACTCTTCTAAATCCTCTGTACTGTTCCTGATACTTTCTGGTGGTACTCGTAGATCGGTTTGGCCCCGTATACCTGGTGTTTATTGAATAATGATCTTTGGGCCTCTCTCCCTACCTCTCCTCCCTCCTATCCTTGTGTGTCACTCTCTGTGGGCTGTGTCACTTCCCCCTACCCTGCCCACCGGTGGAAGAAAGAGCCTTCTGTCTGCACTCACACTCCCTTGCCTGACACGCTGCATTCTTGTGGCTAGTTTATACACACAATTTCCCAGTGATGTCAGAGAGAGAGAGAGAGAGAGAGAGAGAGAGAGAGAGGAGAGAGAGAAAGTAAACCATGGCGATAGGGCCTCCTTCAGTGTCTGGCCGTTATTCGTGTGATTTGTCTGCAGTTTATAACTTTACGTTTTCAAATTAATTTTCTGAAGAGCTGCTGACTTTACATTGTCTGAGTGCTGGACCACAACATTTTAATCCTCATAATTATGAAAGTCTGTTGAAACACCTCTTGCTGACAGGATATGAAAGTATGTGTGTTTGCATGGGTGTATGACTGCAGTGTGTGCAGGGGGTTGACAGAGCAAGACAGCACTTAAACAGGGAGTGGTTCACCAGGTTACTGCTTCCTATAAGGCTGTGAGGGGTCATGTGACTCTAGTCATGAAGAGAATGAACCCTGTGCTATGTCACAACAAACAGAAACTCTCAACAGTATCCATCCTCGTTGGACCTTTCCAATTAGAATTTTGTTAAAACATGAAATAAAAAAATATTTGATTTACTGTAGACCGTTCAGTCCCTTGGCTATGACTCACCTGCATGAGCTGTTAAAACCTATTGTCTGTGTAAGTCACTTAATCTAATGAAGTCCACCTGTGAGCAATTAAGGTGTTTCACATGATTTCAGCGTAAAATATCTCTGTCTCTGGGAGGTCCCACAGTTGGTTAGTATAAAATACTGCATGTGAGGGACACTCGAAGCTGTGGTGTGTTTGTTGGAGCTGATGGACATTATTATATACATTATTGATTGAGCCTTCATTTCGTTATGTGACGTACATAACGAAATATGTTGGATATGTTATTGTGAGCCAAGCATACGTTATGTATGTAGAGCATTCATGTTCAATGCCGTTGTAATGCATGGTGGTTTATGTATATTTGTGTTCAAAATAATAACAGTCCAATATCACTAACCAGATCGACGACTGTTTTTTGTAGAAATCATATTTCAAATAATTTACTAGTAGGTGCAGTAGAGTAATAGAAAAACAACATACCCAACAGTCATGACATGCCTGCTGCTGATTCTGTGTATTTGAATCATTAATTGAAAGGGGCGTGATCAAAATAATAGCAGTGTGGAGTTCAAGCAGTGAGGTCATTGGCTGAATCCCAATATGCATACTGCATACTAAAAGTAAAGTACGTACTATTAAGTATATAGTAAGCGAGTATGCTAGCATGGGGGCATACTAACAGGTCATAACGTTGCATCTAAAATTAGACCTTTCCACGAAGCCCAAGAAGTTTGAACATTGAACATTTGACACAACCTGTTCGTATTTCATTTAAACTTTATTTAATATTGGTACTATAACAAAAAACTCATGTAATGACACGTTTAATATTACCTAACTTGTAGATACTTACATTTAAACACAGCCAAAGAAGGACCGGCTTCGGGAAACCCCTCCTATTCTGTGTCGCAAAGGATTGTGGGCTATATCAGCCCAAAAAGCATGCAGGGTTGCATACCTCAAAAATCCCCTGGAAATAGTAGACAATCCAGGGACTACTGACATACTATATTTGCGTACTATGGTTTAAGACATTCTAATTGTAGTCTGGCATTCTATATGCATACTATGCATATTAAGATGCAGCCATTTATTCTGTGAAAAAACAGGTATCAAACAGGTGGCCTTTATTCAAGGAGGAAGGCAGCTAACGTTGTACATGCTGGTTATGATGCATTTCTCTCTGAAAATCTGAGTAAAATGAGTCGTTCCAGAAATTGTTCAGAAAAACAGCGTACACTGATTAAAAAGTTGATTGGAGAGGGGAAAACATACAAAGAAGTGCAGAAAATGATAGTCTGCCACTGTTGGGGAACATTACTTTAAAATAAACTAATTACTTTACTTAGTTACTTTTCCAAAATGTAACTATGTTACGTTACTGCATTACTATTTCATTGAAGGTAACTAATTAAACCACTTAAAGTTTGAAAAAAAAAAGATTTTTACATATGCTTTTTGGTGTGTCTAGATTTAATATTGCCTTCCCAATTATTTAGACTATTTGAATAAAGTTTAAAGGTAAGTTGATTATGAAATAATCAACAACCTGGGAGCACTTAGGGTTAACTATCTTGCTAAAAAACAGAACGATAGGGGCTTCACCTTGACCGTGTGTGTGTGTGTGTGTGTGTGTGTGTGTGTGTGTGTGTGTGTGTGTGTGTGTGTGTGTGTGTGTGTGTGTGTGTGTGTGTGTGTGTGTGTGTGTGTGTGTGTGTGTGTGTGTGTGCGTGTGTGTGGCTTTAAATCGGGAGCCTGTGAATTTAAATCGGGAGCCTGTGAGTTAAATCGCGAAAGTATAGTTGGTAAGTGCAATCATCCCGTGCATGATCTGACTAAAGGCTTCCATGTTGGATGAGCAGTGGAAAAATAATTGGCATCTGGGCGCTGCAGTTGGATGAACCATGTGAGTGCCTTTCACCATCCCAGAAAGTTGCAGAGCTGCCGACAAGGGGGAATTGGATGAGACCAATTGGGAGAGGAGAAAAATGGGGTAAAAATCACACAAAAGAAAAAAGAATAATATATTCTATGGCACTGTGAATGTATACAGAAGAGTCCGTCCTTATAATCTGAGTATCTGGAAGCAAGAATGACACAGTAAAACACCAGGAGGTCAAAGGCAATGGTAAACGAGTTGATGGGTATTTTTTATGGATATTGTGTGTGTTGTTCAGTGGCAAAACCCCCAAATAAATCAGCTTTGATTTCATAATATAACACAAATCAAATGTGGAAATGTCCACGGGAGATATTTTCAGAATATTTTGAGAGCCACTGTAGACACTGACTCTAAATGTTGAATAGAATTCACAGAGAGGGACGAGGTTAATTAAATAAATGACCTACTGAAAGTTATTTTCAAATCAATGATAACACACTGACGTGACTTTCATCAGAAATGTGTCATTGTGCTTTATTTTGTCAACTTCCTACTTATTCGGAAATAGCTAGCTGCGGTCATAACAGTTCAAGTTCAGTTTATTGTCACAGCAGACGCGGATGTATTTGCAGGTACCCTGAAAATGTTATGCTACGGCTCAGCAATGCAGTTCTGATAGTAAAAGAGAAAAAGCAAAACATGTTTCAGGTCTTTTTGGGGGGTTCTTTTTATTACTATAATTATTATTTTTTCCTGATAAAACAACAGGAAGCATATAAGTTTAGGAGACATGCACAAGGAAGGCAACAGAGAGCTGCCGAGCCTGGGCTCGAACCCATGGGCTTTATTTTAATTGGGCTTTAAGGGGAAAACCTACACTCTACTTCTTGTAGGTTACATAATATTAGCGCTGGAGCACTGGTGGTGCTTCCAATAGGCTGGCCTTAACTACATTTATATAAGGACACAGTAGAAAGCACAATTTAGCTGGATTCCTTAAAAACCATCTCTTGGATTTAGATTGGTACGAAGGTTTTAATGATGACAATTCACTGAAAACTAATGAACAGGCTGTGGAGACCGGAGAATTAATGTCTAGGCACTGTAAGCAGGCTGAACATAACATGGAGGTAATTGAATAGCACCACCAGAGACTATATGCTCAAAAGCTATATTTCATGGACTGATAAATCAACCCAGTATGTCTGCTAATTTCCTCTCTGGAAAGTTTTGCTCAGCATCTATCTCATTTTGAATGTTCAAGAATCAGCTAGATGCTCTGTACTGTGCAGCTGGATTTTAAGGCTGTATATTTCTTCAGCCCATAGGGTTTATTAGCTTGTGAGCTAATGAAAAGTATATTCAGGAGGAGGGCTGTTTTGGAATCTGACAGGTGGCCAAAAATAGGCTAGGTTGTTCCGTTGCTAACCAGTCCCAAAGCAAAGCAGGCCATGAGTCACCCCTGTAAAATGTTTCGGTCTAGTGCTGTTAAAAAGGAGGAGGGATCTGAGGGGCATAACAAGTAGATTTGATAGAGATTACTCTATATATGGAGAAACCTCTCCCCGCTCTTTAGTTATGGCATTGTAAAACAAAAGTGGTTATGAGCTCTGATGTAAACAGAGGCCTGTTTAAGAACTTTCCAATCTACTGGGCTCACTAAGGAGCATGGCTTAATATGTACTTCAGCCAACTGTGTCTGTGATTACAGTAAAGCTTGATGTGATTATGGATTTTACAGTACATTTGATCGATAGGTGGAAGTAGCCAATTACCTTAAGGCCAAATGTCAATTTATATTTATTTGACCACATAATGTCTCAACTACATATGTATTGTTAAAAACATATCCAAATGTGGTTCTTCTGCCTATCTTGATCAGATCCGTTAGTAAACTCCTTTGCGATTCATGTACTATAGAACTATTTCCATACAGCATTTGACATTCAAATTATAAGGGTTTTATCTCCTGGCAAATAAAGTTATACCTGAAAATAAATAGGGTACTTCTGTTGGTATAGCCCAATAAAATCCCAAGAGACTGCTTTTTTAAGTACGGTAAAAGGCAAAGAAACAAGGTGCTTGCAACCTGTCCTGACATGGATTAAGAAGCTTTAGCAATGTAGAAAATGTTTCGAATTGCACATCCAGTATTTGAGACAAGATGTACTGAAGTATTTATAGAAGTTTCAGGGGGAAAAGAAGAGTAATGAACTTGTGCATTCATGAGATTATCTAGAACACTGGGAACAAACTTCCTGTTTCTATCTGTCTGTTCATTTACCCTTGCTTGTTATCCAAATGTTCCTCCATCTCTCAGTGTAGTCTGTAACCAGTGAGGAATATACTGATATAAACATATTATTATAAATATATTATTATATATCTGTTCTGTTTGTTTTTCATCAAAAACAGATAAATATGTGTATGCTTTTAGCGATAGAATTACATTTCCCTAACCCAAAGTCAAGTCCAATGTAATTAAAACAATGTGTAAGTTTATATTTATTTGAAAGAAAAACAATACGTAGTCAATGTACATCATAATGGTCAAACATTGTTAAAAACTAAAACAAGTGGTAACTGAGAGTCCAACAACTTAAAGGAAATGAAACCAGTTTACTTGAGTATTGCAACACATCTTCAGATGCCTTGAAAGATTTGATGCTTTGTTATAACACCAGTTACAAAAGAGTTTAAAATGTTATACAGTGAACCCTCATTTTTCGCGGGGGTTACGTTCCAAAAAGATTTTTTTTACAATTATTATACAATGAAATACTCCATAATACATTGACACCAAAGAACAAAACCTTTTTACAGGCCCAAGCATTTGTTTAACAAATAAAAGTAGTGTATAAACGTTTTTTTTTACAAATAATTACTGTATTTTAAAATAATAATTTTTATCATCAATACGAACTGAAGGCTTCAAATTGCGGAGATCAGCACCGCCCCACCGCAACCCGAGTCATTGGATTAGAACGGGAGAGAAATGATTATGAATTTTTTTTATAAAACTGTAAAAAGTACAGTAGGACAAATAGTGACTCACGTGTATTTCACTGCTCTTCTGACTGAGCCGCTGCATCCTGCAAATCCGTGAAGCAGCGAGACTGTGAAAGGTGAACCGCGATATAGCGAGGGTTCACTGTACTTCAATATAGAAGAATCATTTAAGTTAATTGGTACTATTTGAATTGCTGACATCTTTTATGTATTTCATAATTTGAAAAGTTTCACCCACTTTGAGAGTTTGTTTGTACACTTTAACAATTTAGCAGACAAGTGATTCACAGTTAGTACAGGGACATTCTCCCTCTGTCAACTTCGGATGAAATGATTTGCACAAGGACACAAAAATAATTTGGCACAGCCGGGAATTGACTCCCAATCGACTCCCTAACTGCTGAGTTATCAGACTCCCGTTTTTAGCACAATATTTAACCTACCAATTGTAAATTTTTAGTAAAATTGTAAAATTCCCGATTGCTAAAACACTAAAAGTGAATGCTCATAACAAAGCGTCGAAACCGTAACGTTTGCATGCATTTGGTACACTCAGGCACCAAATGAATAAACACAATGTCGGCATGGCACCGTAAACAATTCCGTAACACACGGTGCAAAACACTACACACATCGTGCATGTGTTACACACTTTGGCCAATGATGAAACAATCTGCAGTCAGCATGTCCATTCAATAGTTTTAAACACACACGACATTAGCAACACTCCCGCACACGTTGTAAAACAGGTCTATGACCGCTCCTGCGAGCAATGGAGGAGGCATGCGGAGACATCGAGGTGGGCTCGATCCACGGGTGGATACGCCACGCCCGGCGATATTTTCCCGTTGCCTGGCAAGCGAGAACATCGCCTGTGATGTGGACGAGGTGACGTGGCCCGACCCCAATCGACGGAGTGATCCCTGACTTGTAATGGGAGTTGTTTTACTACCTGTACAATGTATCACTGAGGCTTGGTTTCGGGAATAAAAATGGTTTAAAAACTACAAATGACAGAAGTGTCTTGAGTAAAGTTGACCAGTCTGTTGTGTCTGTTTGACTGTTTATTGTGTGCATGTGTGTTAACTATCGATCTGAAGAGGGCCTTTTGAAGTCAGAGTGTTAAGTTTTGATTGCAGAATGGCAGTTTTGACATGGCAGTTCAATGTTAATCTTCAAGTGTTGTGTAAAGCATTTTTGTGTGTTGAGTTTTGACACAATGAGCCAAATTATGCATTTTGTGTGTTAGCAATTGGGAAAAACTGTAAAAAAGTTAAACATAATAAAAAATAGGACACAAACATATTGTGACCCTTAATCTAATTAGTTTTTGCAGGCTTTTTGAGACAATAACTGCAATAAAGTCCTATCTGTAGCTCAGAATGAGATTTCTATTCATCTCGACTGGTAGTTTGGCCCACTCTTCATGAGCAAACCGCTCCAGTTCTCTGGTATGATGGGTGCCTTTTCCCAACAGCAAATTTAATTTCTTTCAACATATGTTTGATGGAATTTAGATCAGGACTCATGGAAGGCATCTTTGGAATGGAATGGGTGCTTTTTGAAGTTATGATTTGGGTCAATATTTTCCTTCAGTACACAGGACCTGCGACTGAGACATCGCTTTCTAATACTGGGCTGTATGTTTTTATCCAAAATGCAACCCACAAAACATCACTGAGACTCCTCTGTTTTATGGTGGGGATGGTGTTCTTTTCTTTGAAAGCATAATTTTTCCTGTAAACCTGGATTTGTTGTGATTTAACTAAATAGGACAGTGGCTTGTCCAGTCTGGCTTTTTGTGTGACCTACTGATTTTCCTAGGTCTTCTAACATAAGGCACATTTTCCTTCAGACAACAACTGATGATGCGACTTAAAACTGTTTCACCTTTAGCAAACGTTGGCCTGGATCTGTTGTTAGCGTTTCCTTTGTTCTTTCTCCACCATTCGGACAGTCCATCGCTTTATTCTTGTGTTAAATTACCTCTTGCAGCAATGTACAGGGATATAGGCTACAGTCCCATGGGCTTTACATTTCTTAATAAAATTCGCAACAGTGCTCGGAGGACCATCAAGCTCTTTAGAGATGATTTTGTATCCTTTACATGCTTGGCTATTACATTCTTTCTAACCTCCACAGACAGCCTTCTGTTTTTCCTTCTCTTTTCAATATTCAATGTGATACGCACAGTTACACAAAAGTGATACCTTTGCTTGAGGTTTCACAAAAATACAATTATTTCATATAACTTCTAAATGGTGTCAATAATATTGTCCAGGCCATTTTGGAATTATGAAATAAAATTTGGAATAATTCAGTTTATTGCACAGCTTTTTTGTTTTGGTACACTGCAAACCAAGGACAGGCAGGTATGGATGACAAAATGTATTTGAATTCAAAACACTTTTCAAGGCAAATGGTGCATTAATTTAATTGAGGTAGCAATTCATTAATCAACGTCTATACCTAACCTTGAATACATGTAACATCCATTTACATATGTCCAGGTAACTTGTAACTGTAACAATTTACATTAGGAAATTTAAAACATGGAATGGAAAATCTTCTGTGGCGCAAGAGTCCTTCAATCAGGCATACATAATACCACTTGTTTGCCTATAGTGTTATCCTTAAGTTTTTATATTTTGTTGAAAAATACATAATCATGTAATAATTTGTTTTTATTTGAAGAATAATAAAAATCCAGTGTTCTATTTCCCTCACAGATCTCATGTCAGATAAAATACACATGTATAATTTTTCTAATAAAATAAGTAGTTCATTGAACTTTGAGTACACGGTCTCACTAGATGTTTGTGTGGGTGTTTAACTCGGGCAACTACACAGATAGAAACTGTTGCCTTTCAAAAATGGTTAATAGATGTGCACTTTTCCACACGTAGCCACTTGTAATAGCCTACTATTTCTAACCAAAAGTAGAAAGTAATTAAACAAAACTAAAAAAATAACAAATGTGAAATAGGAATACAAATGAATGCCAACAAACACAAACAGATGATAACTCTAATGTGGGACACACTGTGATCCACTTGGCAATTTGAACAACCCAATAAAGTACCTTGAAATCACTAGAAGTACAGTTGCCTTACCAAGCAAGCAGTCATGCAGCCTTTGAAGATGCTCTAAGTGGTGCAGCACTAGAACATTTAGAGGATCTGAGAGCCCTTTCCCAATCCTTTCAGCCTCCGCACTGTCCACCCATGAAGAGGCCCTGATGTGCTTTCCACAATATTGTCTGCTAATGTGTGGACCATGTTATTTCTACCCAAGCCCAAAATCACATGAAATACATTCAAGGAACTATTTAGCAAAAGCGAAATATGTAATATGAACGTATAAGAGGGACGTATACGTTCGTAGGGAGCTAAGTTTAACAACCAAATAAGGTTAAATATTAAACAAAGGAAGATCATGACCTAGCATGTAAGTAGCATGTATGTAACCTATAGGGACGGGCGTTTAAATCTGCCGGTGTTCACAAGTTCAAATCCAGACGAACACTTTGTGTATGTTTTGTTCTCCAATGTAGCATGATGCAGACAGGCAATACTGAGTTATTTTTGTAATGTCAACCCTAAACTTAATCCTAACCTTAACCTTAACTTCATGCTTAACCTTAACCCTAACCGTGAATGTATGCAATGTGTGGAATGTTCTGGCATAAATCTGCAAAACGGAATTTGCAGGGGCAACATAATAGAAGGACAAATATAGCCTAGTAGCCAAACGTACAGCTGAAAGGTAAACATACCCTGAATATGTTGGCATATAACATAATTCATGTTTTCTAAATAGTTTCCTGAGAATGTAATTTGGGAGAACTTCTGAGATGGTTGTTCTAACCACTCCACTTTATCCCTGTAGATAGACATCTCTGTAATATCTCTCTTTACTGACATATGTTCTCAAGAACTGAGTGTGAGATTTTTTTTCTTTTTCTTTTTACTATCTAGTTTGGTATTTGCTGGCATTTAATTTCTCCGGTCACTTCACACTGCTACATGCTACATGGTGTTGGGAGCCTTTTGAGGCCACACATTCATGGGTGAACTGAGTACAGAAAGGCACTAAAAGTAAAAACCAAGCGAGCCGGATGCTTTTGCTCATCCTCACCCTCTATTTAATATTGGCATGGCTCTTCATCTTCCCGCAGTAAGACCAAACCACAAGCAATGTTGCTTAGTTACCCTGTTAGGTGTCATGGAACAACCAAGCACAGCTGCATGTGCCAAACAAGACAATATTACCTCCTCACCCTACTCTATGAATTAAACCAAGCTCTGATCATTTGAAATTCTGAAAAATTGCCATGATCACGCAGAGCAGAGTTGCAGATTGCTACTTAAAATGCATGTCCTAGCATCCTCTGCAAATGTGCAACGCCTTTTCACATTAGAGGGCATATCGTTAGACCAGTCGTCTAAAACATGCTCAGTTGGCTACAAAATATTGGAAACTCGTGTTTTCTTTTTAATGTTGTCTTCTTTAAATAAGTGAATGTAAATGATGGGCTGCATATTGCAAATAATGAGAAATACACTATTAAAGTTTTTCCCAATTACGAAAACACTAAAAGTGAATGTCGAGACCAAAGCGTCGAAAAATAAACACATTGTCGGCATGGCACCGTAAACAATTCTGTAACACACGGTGCAAAACACTACACACAGTGTTGCATGTTACACACGTTTGGCCAATGACGAAACACTGTGCAGTCAGCACCTCCATTCAAAAATCAAAACACACACGACATTAGCAACACCCAGTATAACACTTAACCGGTAATTGAACACCAATCAGTCACATATGTAGCACTATACTTTGAACTCAGGTATGAGCACCTGTCATGAGACAATCGTGAATGTGAAGGCTGAAGGACCAAGGCGAAGGAGAAGATGAGGAAGAGACGGGAAGAGGGAGAGGAGAACGAGGAAGAGACGGGGAAGAGGTAGAGGAGAATGAGGAAGAGACGGGGGAAGAGGTAGAGGAGAATGAGGAAGAGACGGGGGAAGAGGTAGAGTAGAATGAGGAAGAGACGGGGGAAGAGGGAGAGGAGAAGGAGGAAAAGACAAGGGAAGATGGAGAGGAGAAAGAGGCTCTGGCAGAAAGAAGACATTGGGGCCAAAACATCATTGGCCAAAGGGCCATCGAGTATGTCCCCGGGCAGTGCAGGGGCAACATCACCCCTGTGTGCCGACATTAGTGGTCAGGGGGTCCTCCATCCCCATGCCACCCTGGGTCCCTACAACCCTGCACACATACTGACATTTCTGCATGCACTACATGCCATGTAGTGCATGCAGAAATGTCAGTATGTGTGCAGTCAAACAGGACGGACCAGGGCAGCCCATGTTCATTATCATTTGGGGTAATGTCAGTTTCCACCGGGCTGCTTTGGTCCGGGACTGGTTCGCCAACTACAACAATTTCATGGTGCTGAACCTGCCCCTTATATCCCGTTCCTCAACCCGATCGAGGAATTTTTTTTGGCATAGCTGTGGAAGGTCTATGACCGCCTGAGGCTTGGTTGTGGGTATAAAAACGGTTTACAAACGACAAACAGTAGCAGTGTCTTGAATGTGTGTTTCCTATCGATCTGAAGAAGGACTTTTGAAGTCAGAGTGTTACGTTTTGATTGCAGAATGTCTTTTTGACATGGCAGTTAGATGTTAATCACCAAGTGTTGTGTCAAGAATCCTTGTGTGTTGAGTTTTGACACGATGAGCCAAATTTTGCATTTTGTGTGTTAACAATTGGGAAAAACTGTAAATACATGCTACTACATGCTAATTTGTTGTTATTTCAAATTAAACTACAGAGTACATTAACAACTGTTTTCAAATATAGATATCTTAATAATGCTGAAACATTCTGAATTTATTTTCAGATATACTGTAATACACTAATCCAAAAGTAATTTAAAGTCTTAGAAGTCTTAAAATATAAGCATTGAAAAGAATTAAGGTATATAAATATGTAGACTTAAGACATTTCTGGGCACAGCCACCTACTGTATTATCAGGGAACGTTCACTAATCAATATTTAGCCTTCATTACTTGCAACTCAAACAAGTGATCATTTAATTGTGGGTAATGATCTATGTAAAGCTTGCATAAGGAAACCTGATGCAATATATCTAAAATGATGTTGTTCACAAATACTTTTTAAGGCAGCTGTAGAATGTAATGGTAATAAGCATATTTCCCGCTGTCTAATTTTACTGATATACTGTAGACTGTTTCCCACCAGAGAGATGGTTGACCTTATGTTCATTCCTTGCCTAAAATAACTCATGGGCAATGACCTCCCTGAAAATAAGACAGCCATAACAAATATCAGCTCTAGCTCTGAGGGAAGTCTAGAGTGGCACATCCTACAAAGCATGATTTAGAGTATGATTCAGTCGTCAATGTAAAAGAACTGTATGAGAGGTCAAACTGAGTGTCCATCCTTTTAAATTGCATTACATACTGTATGGTAACTTTTAGACCAGCCAAGGATAGAGCATGGAAAATGTATGTTTTCAAGATCTACGTCTTATATCCAGCCCTAAATCACATGAAATACGTTCTGAGGGAACTATTTTGTAAAACCGAAATATGTGAAATATGAACGTATGAGAGGGTCAATTACGTTTGTAGGGAACTAAAGTGAACACTCCAATAACGTTAAATATGAACATATGAAGATCATGACGTAGCATGTAAATAGCTTAGTTTTTGCTAGGGTGGACGTCGGGGATGGTGGAAGGGCGTATTAATCCGCGACTTGCATGCCAGTGTTCACAAGTTCAAATCCAGACCGGCACTTTGTGTGTGTTTTCTTCTACATTGCATGCGTCATGCAGACACGCGATTATCGTGTGTTTTTGTAATGTTAACCCTAACCTTAATTCTAACCTTAACCTCAGTAACGTCATATCTAACCTCAACCGTTAGTAACCTAATGCCTAACCTTAACCGTTAGTATCCTCATGCCTAACCTTAACTGTGAATGTTGCAATATAATTTTGAACGCTATAGAATGTGTGGAATGTTCTCGCATAAATCCGCTAAACGAAATGTACCGGAGCAACGTAATTGAAGTACAAATATAGCCTAATAACGAAACGTGTGCAGTTCAAACCTAAAAAAAACTAAATATGTTGGCATATAACGTAATTCAGGTTTTTAAAATAGTTTCCTGAGAACGTAATTTTGGAGAAATTCTGAGATGTACGGTTGCTTATATCCCTGGCCTCCCAAATATTGTCCTCTTCCTTTCTTAGTGCACTATGTTTGACCTGATGCGTATTGGGATGAGGGTGTGATTTGGGATGCCATATGTGACAGAGAACAGAGTCAGAAATACAATGTTGAAAGGGGGCTGGGACATTCACAGGAACCAGGAAGTGCTCCTTCCCAAAGGTCAGAGTGAGAGTCCATTCATAAATGAGTATAAATTTATCCTGAACAAAACACAGCCTATTTTGGAGATGAAGAAACAAAGCATTAACAAAGCTTGTCCACAATCTTAAGAGGTACTTTTGTGATGTGTATGCTGTGACATGTTAATAAAATGGGACTAAAGAGAAGGGCTCTCATAGAGCCTTGTATGGGAAGAGGAAAGTGGTTTTGTACACAGATGAAGCCTGAGGGCACAGATTCCGGCATGGTCAGGAAGTTCACAAAAGATTGCACTTTGCAGAGTAGTTTTCTACATTACCTCGTGGCCATTTGGTCTTCTAAACAAAAGCTCTCTGTTTCATATTTTCTCTTAAATTAACATGTGATGGGACTCAACTCTGACAAGAATGTTTTATTTAAATTGATTTCAGTCACATTATTACACTACAGAGTGAAATGTACTTCAATAGAATATTTACACTACTGAAATGTTGTAAAGTAGGTATTATAATTCTTTCGTAGTCTTCTTGATTGACTTTTTAAATGCGAATGAGGACCTTTAACATCTGGCTAGTTTTTTATTATTACACTGCCTTGCATAGGTTTTCACCACCCTTGGTCGTTTCCACATTTTTGTGACAACCTGGCGAATTTCCTGCTAACGTTGCAGAACTCTACTAACTTTTGAAGAATCCCACATTTGAATTCACCCTGGTTGGTTTTAGGACTCTTAAAGCCAGAATTGAAATATTATTGACCTTTTTTTATACAGAGAAGTCAAGCAGAGACCAGAGTCCAATTTACAGTTTTGCCCTGTGATACAACAATATAACGACAGCAGCCAAAGATAAAACATAAAGGATACTTCAGACAGAGAATCTTAAGACACTTGACAGAAATGCAGTAAAAACAGCCAAACAAATAGTCTCCATTTTAACTCTCAGGTCATATTCCTCGCTGACTTCAAGATGAGACAATGTGGCTTCACTGTATTTGCTGAAATAAGCTGATAAATTGTTTCAAGCATGTTCTAGCAGAACCCTTAGAATCAATGACTGTATTAACCACAGTCCACAGTTCCTTATTTTAGACTGGGCAATTTCTGTTCCTATCTGCTTTTCAGATGTTGTGCAACAATTTGAATGGAACAATTTAACATTTCTAGATGAGATGTTAAACTTCTGTAGAAAAATATAAGGTTAATGCAAATCCATACATATTGGTTTAGTGTAAAACAGTTTGTCCCCGCCTATCAAGATGGCTCAACACCATTCAGTAAATGTTTTATGACTACAATGTGATCAGTTCAATCTAATGATGTCATCACCATGCACACAAGCTTACAAAACACACTGTCTAGATCACTGAGTAAATTGTGTTCTACAAGACAAGAATAAGCAAGAGACAGCTCACAACGCAGAATAACAATATTAGAAGAAAATCAAACATACCTTTCATTTGCCTGCTTCCAATTGGAGTTTTCACTAGCCGTCTTCCTGCACCTCAAATATTCACAGGCTAAGGAAATATTTTCTAAGTCACAAACTTCCATGTTGTGCATCAATGTATTCCTGCTCCATTAATTTTCAATTAATCCATTGTGTTTACAATTCTATTACCCAGGTCAACACGGATTATTGCCACCAGTGTTGTGGAACGTTAATTTAAAAAGTAACTTGTTACTTTACTTAGTTACTTCTCCAAAATGTAACTAGGTTATGTTTCTGCATTACTCTTTATTGAAAGTAACTATGTTATGTTACTGCATTACCCTTTATTGAAAGTAACTAATTAAACTACTTTAAGCTATTTTTTTTATGCTTTTTGGTGTGTCTAGATTTAGTATCATACAATATTAATTGGACAAGTATCAATTTATCAACCCTTCCAAGTACTGTATTTAAATTATTTGAATCAAGTTTAATGTTAAGTTGATTAAGAAATATTTATTATTTACAGAAACAACCTGGGAGCAAATAGGGTTAACTGTCTTGCTCAAAAACAGAATGATAGAGATTTCACCTTGCTAGTGTGTGTGTGTGGGGGGGGTTGAACCAGTGTCCAATCATGGGCCTTAAACAACTATGTCGCCTTACTGCCTCTAGATAGTGATTGCCTGATCATGTCGGGTGCAGACTTGTGGTAACTACGATCTCTGGGCATGATCCAATTGATCAATATAATCAGTCTATTTCTGATGAATGAATGAGTGTTTTACATTATGCATGTAAAAAAACAAGTGAAAACAAACAAGGACAAGTTTTCCATTTTCTTCCCACTCATTTGCACCTGACACAGAGCTCACAGGACATATTTATTTATCCTCCCTGCTTTTCGATAGTTTTAAAATAATGTGAATATTTCCAACTGTTAAAACGTAGGCTATGTATTTTTCCATTTCGCTAACCTCCAATCCGCATAACGCATTACAATTTAAGTGCGAGCTCACAGGACACATGCATTTATCCTCCCTGTTTTTCGATAGTTTTGAAATAATGTGAATACTTCCAGCTGTTAAAATGTAGGCTATGTATTCTTCCATTTCGCTAACCTCCAATCCGCATAACGGATTACAATTTAAGTGCAAAATCAATCCTTTTTTTGATTGGCGTGAAGGCGCACCAATGAAATACGGATTAAAAAACAACAACAGATAATAAATTAGTAACTTGTGTTCTAAAACAGAAGAGGTGAAAATATAATGTAAATATAATACATTTTCTCATTATAAATGTAACTAGTAGCTAATTACTTGAATTGAGAAAGTAATCCCCAACACTGATTGCCACCTCAGTCCCTTAGGTTTGTAGCTGGTTTTACACTGCTTCAAATTCATTCCAGTGATCTTTGAAATGACTGGGCTGAAAGAGGGCGTAAAAGGACCTCTGGTCTAGGATGGCAATAGCGCCGATTTATACTGTCATTGGTTGAAGCATACAATTACAACAATTACTGCTGCAATGGAACATCCGCAATATCACTCGTTCGAATCAGCTATCGCGTCTATTTTGAGCGATTTTAAGATTTAATTTTTGTTAAAAACCGAGCAAAGTACAATATACAAAGTCTTCATATCTAAAAAAGTCTGATATATACAATTGCGCTGAGAGGCATTGGAGAGGCGTCCATTGGTGACGCCCCTTTGGAAATGGGCTGTGAATGAACCTTGCCCAGACCCTGAGAACTGAGAAGGGTCTGGTGTTAACCAGGCTACGTCTGGCCCCTTATTGTTTGGAATTTTTATACAGTATGTGTGAGACTATTGCACAACCAAGAACATTTTATTAACAGTGAAGAGTCTGAACCTTTTAACGTTTGCTGCTTTATACAGTACTGCATGTGTATAACAATAATGCAATTACAGATTTGTTATTACAGTTTTTCCGGATTGCTAAAACACTAAAATGAATGCTCAGACCAAAGCGTCGAAACCGTAACGTTTGCATGCATTTGGTTCACTCAGGCACCAAATGAATAAACACAATGTCGGCATGGCACCGTAAACAATTCTGAAACACGGTGCAAAACCCTACACGTATCGTGCATGTGTTACACACATTGGCCAATGATGAAACACTTTGCAGTCAGCACATCCATGCAATAGTTAAAACAGACACGACATTAGTAACACTCCCGCACACACAGTAAAACACTTAACTGTAACTGAACACCAATCAGTCACTATAATTCAGGTATAAGCACCTGTCGTGAGACAATCGTGAATATGGAGGCTGAAGGACCAAGGGGGAGGAGAAGATGAGGAAGAGACGGGGAGGGAAGAGGGAGAGGAGATAGAGGAAGAGACTGTTAAAAACCAGACATCAGGACTGAAACATCATCGGCCAAAGGGCCATCGAGAACGTCGCCGGGCAGTGCAGGGGCAACATCACCATGTGTGCCACCATTAGTGGTCAGGGGGTCCTCCATCACCATGCCACCCTGGGTCCCTATACAACACTGCACACATACTGACATTCTGCATGCACCACATGCCGCGGTCACATAGGACCGACCAGGGCAGCCCATGTTCGTTGTCATCTGGGATAATGTCAGTTTCCACCGGGCTGCACTGGTCCGGGACTAATTCACCAACCACAACCATTTCATTGTGCTGTACCTGCCCCCTTTTTCCCCGTTCCTCAACCTGATAGAGGAATTATTTTCGGCATGGCGGTGGAAGGTCTATGACCGCCTACCACATGCACGCATGCCGTTCCTGCGAGCAATGGAGAAGGCATGCGGAGACATCGAGGTGGGGTCGATCCACGGGTGGATACGCCACGCCCGGCGATATTTTCTCCGTTGCCTGCCAACGGAGAACATCACCTGTGATGTGGACGAGGTGACGTGGCCCAACCCCAATCGACGGATTGATCCCTGACTTGTAATGGGAGTTGTTTTGCTACCTTGCATGTGTGTTCCCTATCGATCTCAAGAGGGTCTTTGAAATCAGAGTGTTAAGTTTTAATTGCAGAATGGCAGTTTTGACATGGCAGTTAGATGTTAATCTCCAAGTGTTGTGTAAAGAATTCTTGTGTGATGAGTTTTGACACATTGAGCCAAATTTAGCATTTTGTGTGTTAGCAATTAGAAAAAACTGTAACAGCCTACAAAAGAATACCAAGTGTCCTAATCCATTGTTTAAAAAAATTTAACTATATTTTTAATGTTAGTTTAGGATTTTCACCCTGCAAAAATATATATATAAGAAAATTATTAAAATTCTCCTTTAAGCTACAGATGGCCGTAGACCATGAGCATCCAGGCATGAAGATTGTTATGAAACAGAAGTTTCAGTTCATTTGAAGTACAATATACGCCATTATAATACTTTATCTTGTGACAAGCTGGTTGTCTTATGTCAGAATCAGTGACATTTATTTCAAATAAAAGATTTTGTTTTTCAAAAATAATGTTTGGATGAGGACCAAATAAAGAATGAACGGCTTGAGACTTATCTTTGACCTTTCCCAAAGAATTCATATACAGTATCTCACAAAAGTGAGTACACCCCTCACATTTTTGTAAATATATGATTATACATTTTCATATGACAACACTGAAGAAATTACACTTTGCCATGATGTAAAGTAGTGAGTGTGCAGTTTGTATAACAGTGTAAATTTGCTGTCCCTTCAAAATAACTCAACACACATCCATTAAGGTCTAAACCGCTGGCAAAAAATTGTGTGGCCACCATTATTTTCCAGCACTGCCTTAACCCTCTTCAGCATGGAGTTCACCAAAGCTTCACAGGTTGCCACTGGAGTCCTCTTCCACTCCTCCATGATGACGTCACAGACCTGGTGGATGTTAGACCTTGTGTTCCTCCACCTTCTGTTTGAGGATGCCCCACAGATGCTCTGCGGCCCAGTCTCCGAAGGGATGGGATGATTCTCTGCTTCAGTATGTCACAGTACATGTTGGCATTCATGATTCCCTCAATGAACTGTAGCTCCCCAGTGCCGGCAGCACTCAAGCACGCCCAGACCATGACACTCCCACCACCATGCTTGACTGTAGGCAAGACACACTTGTCTTTGTACTCCTCACCTGGTTGCTGCCACACACGCTTGACACAATTTGAACCAAATACGTTTACCTTGGTCTCATCAGACCACAGGACATGGTTCCAGTAATCCGTGTCCTTAGTCAGCTTGTCTTCAGCAAACTGTTTGCAGGCTATCTTGTGCATCATCTTTAGAAGAGACTTCCTTCTGGGATGACAGTCATGCAATTTCCAATTTGATGCAGTGTGTGGCATATGTTCTGGGCACTGACACGCTGACCCCCCACCCCTTCAACCTTTATGTAGAGCAACAATTCTTTTGTTCAGATCCTCAGAGAGTTCTTTGCCATGAGCATGTTGAACTTCCAGTGACCAGTATGAGTATGAGAGCGATAACACCAAATTTAACACACCTGCTCCCCATTCACACCTGAGACTTTGTAACACTTAAGAGTCACATGACACCGGGGAGACACCAGAAACACAAACTGCTAAGGTGAGTTGTAGAAAACCTTTCTTTTTAGTAAACTCTGTTTACACAATGTTCTCAATGCTCGAGTTCATGTGTACATCCCCTGGTGATACTTTGAGCAAAGTTTCATGTTGTGTCAAGCATTCTTAGTGTTTTAAAATTTTGATGCTATCATATTATTGCCCCTATCACTCCTGTTCAAAACATGATTTGACCAAAACCAAAAATAGGGAAAATCTTAAAAGTGGTGTTTCTGTCTAAATTATTGTTTTAAACGAAAGTTTGACTCAGGTACATTAAAAACAACCTTAGGCTGCATTTTGGCGAAAGTTACGATTTAAGTTGTGAAAATGACCTGCACAAAGTATATAGAGTTTAGATCACTTTCTTCCATGGTACAAAAAGAAGAACTGTGCCTTCCGTAGCAAAATCATCTTCACGCATGAAAATGATCTCATGCTGCAAAGAAAACCTCTGTGTCATTGGCTGCTATGGGCATAAAAAGAGAGAAACTCATGGTGTGGCCCCCTTCCTCCCCTGACCTCAACCCTATTGAAAACCTTTGGAGCATCCTCAAGAAAAGATCTATAAGGGTGGGAGGCAGTTCGCTTCAAAACAGCAGCTCTGTGAGGCTATTCTGACATCCTGTAAAGAAATTCAAGCAGAAACTCTCCATAAACTCACAAGTTCAATGGATGCAAGAATTGTGAAGTTGATATCAAAGAAGGGGTCCTATGTTAACATGCCTAGGTCCTATGTTAATTTGCCCTGTTAAGATGTGTTTGATTGAAATAGCTTTTGATTTCAGTATATTTTTGAGTATATTTTTGAGTATATATATTAATATAAATTCATATATTTATATTTATTCATATTTTAGATATTACCTCCTAATGCAACAAATTCAACAAATTACCATTTTCCATTCTTTACAACCTATAAAATGTTTTGAAACTGTTGTACATAATAATTTGGAACAGTGCATTTTACGTTTTTTTTTTTTTTAATCTGTTTTTATTGGGTGGTTTGTTCAATGAAACTCAACTTATATCCTAACGGTTGGTGACTACAAAATTACACTGACTCTCATTTGCATTGACTATTTAGAAAAATCAGTGTAAAATATAATTTGCATAATAATTTGGAGCGCAGTGTATATATGTTTAATTACTTTGTCTTTTTTACAGCTTATTGAATGTCAGTATGCTCTCAAAGACAATCCTGCATCTATTCGAGATTTGACATTCTGAAATAGATAGTTTTGTAAGTATGATGTAATCAATTTACAGTATGCTGCAGCTCATAGCTAATACTTTAAAAGTAGTCGACTACTGTGCTAGAGTAAGTGTAATCCATACTGTGGCTTGTAGATCATTTTTTCTGGTGTAAAGTATACTTAGCTAGAAGACTAATGTGCTAAATGTAAAACAACATAGCTAGTAGTCCATTGTAGTGAAAATAAGTGTATGCTAAAGCTAAATCATGATATTCAGTTTGTGTGTGCACGGTTGTGTATCCAACACTGTGTTTGTGTCTTAAATAGCTCCATGTAGACCCCTCATCGAGGCAGGGTCTACATGAGACTCTGTGGTTGAGTTAGTGTTGGATGGCAGCCACTTCCTTCAGCCATCACACAGAGAATCCCGATTCAGCACCACCCACCCCAACACCACCAGGACATTGACATTAATTAACCCAAAACATACTGTTTGCACTAGATGTTCTCTAAAAAAGGGAAAGAGATGGGAGTATTTATTCTCTGCAAAAGCATTGGTGGGAGATAAGACAAAACAAAATCTCAAACTGCATTTGTAAACAGCAAAATTGACAATTTGAATATTTTATTAATATGTAGAAAATGCAATAAAAAAGGAGCAATACAGTACATGTTTTTCAGTTGAACTAGAACTAATCTGATTGGTAATATCCAAGATGATCCAATACAATATACATTGGAGGAGCTTTCCACAGTGTCAACCCCACTTTGCCTTCATGGCAACTTAGATAACAGATAATGGGGATCACCAGCCACACAGTCATTCACCTTTTAACATTCTTTGTGGCTCATTGCTTTGAAAAGTGACAACTGACAAATGAATTACATAGCTGTGTCTAGTAGTCATAAATATGATCAGAAAAAAAGCATAAAGACAAGGAAAATATTCCACACATTCACCATAAGCCTGATTAAATCACACAACAGAGGAACTGATTGCGGGTTTTTGCTGTGACCCAGTGCAAAGATTTTATTCCAGTGCATTGTGATGCTGTGATTGGTTTAGTAATGGAAGAAAGATGGAAAATTCTGAAGCACTAGATGAGCTGCTACCATCTGCTATGCAAATTAATAATAGAGTACAGTCTGCCTTCAACATTGTTGCAAAGAACAGAGTATTTTAATTGCACTCTTCTCACAAAGAAACGTTGTCCAACCTTTCCTTAGTGAGAAAAAAAGAACTGCAAGCTGTGCAGCAAAGGAAACAGATCAAGGACAGTGTCTCAGTATCTCATAGGATTACTTCTGTCTTTCATAGATAAGTGAAATGTGTGAGCAGTCCACAGCATTGCTGAGAAGTCACTGCACATAATTCCTTTAAGGTTGAGAAGCTAAATTTAAAAATCGTTCAAAATCAGGCCTGCGTACCGTATCAACATTCCCTATCGACTCATGTCAAAAGTAGTAAACTAAATAACGGCATTCAGGTGATATTTTTAATGAGGTTGAAATCAGACTATGGATCTGATCTTCCTTACAGCAACTGGGAAAACAACTTTTATTTGGAATTTCTACAAATAGAGCAACAACACTAGTAGACCAAAAAGGTTGAAACTATACTTTTGATGACAAATGTTTTATTATCTAATACGACCGGCATATGACAGCTCTGTGTCTGAGCATTAATTATTCTGGAAGAATCATCTTAAAGTGGGATAATTCATCCATAATCTGGCAGATGTTTTTAAAGACAGGCAGTTGTGTTTTACATTTGGACTGTGTTGAACTCTGATTAAAACATTCAACTCTTTTGTGTTAGGCTGATTATGTGGTGACATGATGTCCTATTATTGCAAAATCTGTTTTGAACCCAGCAGTGTGGTATGGGGTATTGGAACAAAACATAGTCTTTGAACCCCTAGGCTAATGACTTCTCCAAAAGCTAATTGGAGTCAATAATCAATAAGACCATATTAGAATTGTTGGTTAGAGCTGCCCTGTCCATTAAAAAACACATACTTTGATATGAACAAGAAACGTTGCTTCATGTGATCCATGCATTTGAACAAAAGAGGTTTAAGATGACCGGAGATTAAGAGTTGTGACTTTTATAAAGCTGTAAAGGGTTACAAAATTATCTATACTAGTGATGTTCATCAGTCCACGATAAGACAAACTGTTTATAAATGGAGAAAGTTCAACATTTTTTCTAGGAGTGACCATCCTGCAAAAATGACTGCATGAACAACACTACTTGCAAAATATTCTGAAACCAAAGTTGAGTTGAAAGAAACAACCAACTAAACAAAATGTTGAGTTGGAAAGAACACACAACAATATGTGTGTAGAAAAATTGCCACAGCACACAAATATCAAAACCTTATCCCAACTTGTAATGTATGATGGAGGGGGCATCATGTTTTTCTGCTTTGTTGCCTGAGGACCTGGACAGCTTATGCCTCGTCTCCATTGTGAGGCAACCTAGGCTATACTAGGCGGTTCTAGGTAGGCTTCAAACCAGGCGTGGGGTCAGGCCCAGATCTACAGGGGGGCAAAGTAGGGCACTGCCCCCCCAGATAGAATCTGTGCCCCCCCAGTTCTGTTTCCCGATAAGCACAGCAAATGCTATATTAATTAATTATGCCCCCCCCATTCATGAAAAATGCCCCCCCCCCGGTCATTTCATCCTGGAGCTGGGCCTGCGTGGGGTGTTGGTATGTCTCCACTGACTTCAGTGGAAAGTGGGCTCTGATGTCTTTCGCGAGAAAAACACTCCTATTACGTTTTTTACGATTTAAGACAGCGTCAGAAGATGACGCGCATCCAGAGCAACCTGTGACTGCCGACTGCGAAGCACTGTAGTAAAACAATCACGTAGAGCCAGAAGGGTGCATTTACAAAATGCAAGATGTAGCTAGTTGATTTTGAGTCGCTTACATTTTCTTTTTTTGGTTTGTGTTTACTTTTTAAACTTCTCGTGAAGTCCAGGCAAAAAGTAATAAAAAAAAGTATAAAATAGGAATCGCAGAGAAAGACTGATCCTGCAATGCTGGCTGCACAGGCAACGCATGCAAAGATGTTCCGCTAACTATTACTTTCCATAATAACTAACTACACCGTTTATACTTTAAATATGGCGCCAGTTGAAACCACACACCAAAACACTAGCTTGAGATCACGTCTACGTTTTCACCTAGACCAATCAGCGATTTTGCCGAACTGGAACCAGGGATACGACCGCCCAACGGTGCTGCTTGCACAAGCTTCCAAACGAGGCTGCCAGCCTACTAAAAAATTGCGAAAAGTTTGAATTCAGAAGGGTAACGGAGACATCTATAACCAGGCGGAACGGTGAATTTCACGGTTCTACATGGTAATGGAGACGAGGCATTATATTCCCAAATTTACAGTATCAAGACATTTTGCAGGAGAATGTAAGACTATCTGTCCTACAATAAGATACAAACATAAGTTAGGTAATGCAATAAGAAAATGACCTAAAGACCAGAAGAGTTCTGACTTCCAGAGATAATGTTATGAGATGCTTGAGATGCTGTGGTATGGTCTCAAGAGAGTAATTTACACCAGACATCGCAAGAATATTGCTCAACTGTGTCATTGATTTTACTTTTTTGAAGATCAGATACATTTTTATGAACAATTTATGTTGAAATAAATTGGGTTCACAATTTTTCCTGCCTCTGTACATGATTCTACATCTAATCTGATTATACAAATCTGGGGTGTCAATAAGATCTTTGTACAATATTTAAAGGGATATACTGTATTTCTTGTGTCATAAATTAGAAAATCTGGCACTTTTATAATACTATCCTCAGAGCTATACATTTCTTAAATAAAAATTTTGTCCAAAGTTTGTGATTATTCTACCTGTTCTCATGGCAATATGTGGGTAATTGTATGTAATGGAAATTCAATACGTACGTATTGAATTTCCGTTCTAGAGGAACATTTCCAAAAATACACCAATCGGTTACAAGTTAAAGTACCTGGGGAATGTTTAGTTCAGGGTATAACATGCTAGGTTAATGAGGTTAAGGTTAGGGTAAGGTGAGGTTAAGGATAGGGTTAGGTTAAGGTAAACAGACTTTTTTACGTTTCGTAAATGTACAAGGCTTTACATTTCCATGGCTCCAGAAACATACACATGTACGAGTTTCTTGTTTTGTACAATTTTTTTACAAATAGCCATGAGAACAGCCTGGATTATGCATTGTACATGATTTTTCCTCTTTTGATCACTTTTTAAAAAGAATGTCAATAATTTAATTTAACCAAAATTGTTTTAATTAGATGCCAAGGAATTTAGCAAGATGTGCATAAGCTATATTTTTTAGAATGTATATTTAATATGAATATTGTGGAATACACTTGGTACATTTGTTCTTCTTGTGACTGTGTGTGTATGCACATGAGCTAACAAATGTCTTGAAAGATTTAAAGACTGATAAAAATACAGCTTCGGCATCCTAAATACTGTACCTTTTGTTAAATTGTAACTCTCATGGAAAAAGTTTTAATCTGAAACATGATGTTTTTAGAATGCGATAAAATCAAATGCATTAATTCTGGTCTTTGTTTTGACAATTGCAAATGTCATATTTTGGTGTTTTTAACAATTTGTGGCCACCTCATAATTATTATTCATAGTTGGATTTTCCCAAGCCAGATGGAGCATGATTTCAAATGCTTGAAGCGGTGCGCAAACACTAAATTTGAGGGTGACTGTTACTCTATAACTTTAGATAATTAAAATAAATCAGATAATATTTTAACAAGGCAAGAATAATAAGAGTTATTTAAATATTGTCACCAGTAACAATAACAAGGTGGGTGTATTATTACTTTCAAGAAACCAGTAAAAAATTCTAAAAAAATCAATACACCACTATATTTAAATATTTTTTAAATATTTGATTACACTTCTTTATTTGCCTACAGAACTTAAATACATGTAGACCTAAATTATCAATAAAATATATTATTACACAAAAAAAAGCATTGAACTCACTCCTCTATTTCTCTTTCCTGGCTTTCTCTCTCTCACTATTGTCTGTTAAAAACGATTGATTAAATGATTAATGTATGGTGATCAGAATAATATTAGAACATTTTTCAATGTCACTACATTTGTTTTATTTTCTAGCTCGACAACTGACTGAAATATCAGCAACTATATGTATTACCCTTTTGACCAGTCAGTTTCCAAGAGTGTGTTTTTGTTTTAGGTGCTTAAACAGACCCATGAGTTTACTTTAAAGGTAAATGTATCATGCTTTTACCTTTCTATTAAAATAATTTCAACATTTTGTTAACTTTTTGCTAAATACAGATTAACATTTAAAAATGTTATGTCATTGCCTACCCCTAAAAACACAAAGTACTCTATGGAATTCTACATTCTGTGCATTTGGTACCTGAAGGTGAGGACATCACAGGTAGCCTATGTGAAATTTTTGATGAAGGTCAATATAATTTTACTTGTCAATTGCAAGGTCATACGAGGACAGCAAATAGGTTTAACTGCCTTGCTCAAGCCATTGTTTTTTTATGTTGGCTTTGACATTAAAAATCAAACCTATTAGTTCCCGCTCAGACACTCAAATAGCTAAGCTATTGGACACCCTTAAATTCATGCTGAGAAACTACGGTCTGGTTCCCTCAGACATTTTATCCTCAAGGTCTTGATATTATTGTGCTCTAATGTTGTTTAGTCGTGGGGTGACAAATGCGTTATTTTTAAAAAATCTTATTATATTGTTTTAGCATCATATATACTCTGTCAAATTCAGCATGTCGAAAGGGTAGTGTACAATATTCCTGTTGTGAAAAGGCTTATGAACTATATATTATCCTTTCTACTGACCAAAAATGTAATTCCATAAACACGTTATCCCTGTCGCACATGCTTATGTTATTTGAGCACTCATTGTTTTCACAGCTATCATTGATTACATACTTTCTTTAGGTTCCCCTTAAAAGTTAGATGTGCTTTAACATCAATGATGGATTAGACTGCTTTAACACTTATACCGTTCTATTAAAATGCAAGCTCTTTGTATAGATTCTCTATTTTGCTCTACAGAATCCACACTAAAACAAAAGGAAGATTTAGTCTGTTGAATTGAAATGTACCTTTACTATCTCAGACTTTCACTTGCATTCTTGGCAGAGATTCTCAGGGTTAAAATACTGATGACAAGCTTAATGGCCCTCATTTATCAAACGTGCGTAGAAACCAGTGTAGATCTGAGCGCAGAAATCATCTTACGACGAGACTCACGTGTGATTTACAAAAAATTCGTATCACTCCAATTCCAGCGTACGAATGAACGGGTGTTGATAAATCAGACGGTTGAAATTCCATCGTAATTTAAATATCACGCCCATATTTATGCAAGGT
>JACXGM010004690.1:0-37186 GCA_016801145.1 Umbra pygmaea
AAGGTTAGATATGACGTTACTGAGGTTAAGGTTAGAATTAAGGTTAGGGTTAACATTACAAAAACCGACAATCGCGTGTCTGCATGACGCACGCAATTGTAGAACAAAACACACAAAGTGCCAGTCTGGATTTGAACTCGCGAACACTGGCATGCAAGTCGCGGATTTATACGCCCATCCACCATCCCCGACCTCCGCCTTAGCAAAAACTATGCTATTTACATGCTACGTCATGATCTACTAATGTTCATATTGAACGTTATTCGAGTGTTCAATTTAGTTCCCTGCGAACGTAATTGACCCTCTCATACGTTCATATTTGACTAATTTCGGTTTTACAAAATAGTTCCCTCAGAACGTATTTAATGTGATTTAGGGCTGTCTCAGTCTCACCATAGGTGCTTCAACTTCCGGAGCCTGACTTACCACCTTGAATAAGACCTGGGGCACAATACCTCCACAGTGCAATGATGAATGAATCTACTTGCTAGTGGAGCGATCACAAATTTCACTTTGAATCCCGGACATTGTAGTGTTTCCAGAAAAGACCAAAACAGACAAAGCCTTTTCTACCGTGAAATTCAAATTCACTCTTTTTGGAATGTGTTCGCACAACATAATTTTACTTGCAAGAAATCGCCATTGCTAACATTCATTTTTTATAGTATATTACATAGCTGATATATGGTGAAAATTCCCTATAAACTGATTTTTGAGTTTTCTGAATTATTTTTTATCCTATACCCCACTTATCTCCATTGAAGAACTTGTTAGTAGGGCTATTGGTGCTTAGATAAGAAAAAATTGCATAAATTATAACTTTATTTTCCAACATCCGGCTGCTGGCTGGTACACTAATTCTTCTCCAGTTTGTTGATATATTTAATTCCCAACTTGTTATACACACACACAGACACACCACATGCAGTAAACTCTAACCATGGTCTGTCTCTGTTCGTACATCCTGAGCCTTAAGGAGTGTATGCGATGGAGTGTGTCCATCGTGCGTTCCAACTCTGGACCACGGTGAAGTTTCAGTCCAGCCAGAGGGAGGTGCCAACAGAACCGGTACTGGGCCTGCTTCCTGGTAGATGTCACATACAGTCATATACACACACAAACTCACGCACATACAGACATTATACAAACACACCTCAACATTGGTTTCGGGCTCTTTGAGTCCACACTGACAGTTTTAATTTAACACTGTTTGGATAATTTGGTGTGCACAAATGAACAAATGTATGCACACATGCAATGTATGTTGTTGTTTGTCATTACAGGAAGTGTCTCACCCTGGAGCCCCACCCTTCAGTTTGGTGCACAGCAGCAGGTCAGTGTAGAGGAAGAGGTGGCGAAGGTTACGGACCCCATCATTCACATCCACCACAAAGCCATCACGCATCAGCTGACGTCGCTGCAACACACACACACCCAAACAGATGTGACTCTTAATTCGTTCATCCTGATGCAGGATTTTTATTTTGCACATAAGTAAATGCAAACCTGTTGTATATTCATGGTAGAGAAAGGCTACTTAAGGCTACTATGATGTCTTTAAATAACAATCAAAACTGACAAAAATGTCTGTAATTCTGGCATACTTTTTGATTCATTTTGATTTGTTTTCTGCCCTGCAAGTGATTGTTTTGGTAGGTAATTTTTTACCTTTCTCTATAAATTACAAATCCAATTGTCCGATTGCTGCAGGATTATTTTCCTGCTATGATAAACTAGGTGTCACGGTCGGCCCCTCCTGGTGAGTTAGGTTTTACTTGTCTTTTATGTCACATTGCATTATCCCTCCTGTAGATCCGTCACAGCTGCATCTCCTTACTTCATTTACCAGTGTATGTAAGTCCAGTTAGTTTTGGTGTCAGCTGTCGGTTAATGTTGCTTGTGAGGTCTATGAGTTTGTGTGTCATTAGATTACTTACGTTTTGCCCCTCGAGACATTTATTTTGGTAACAACTAACCTTTTTTTTCGAAGTATCAGTTCTTTCTATCTAGGCTTTTTTTCTACGTTTGTTCAGTCGAGTGTTTTGTTTAAATCTATTTGAAGCCTATTTATACCATTATTTGTCTTTATTAAAAGTTCTATGTGAACTACACCTTGAGTGACTCTTTAACCAGCCTAGACCAAACATTACACTAGTCAAATATTTTGCATCCGTGCTATAATTCAGGATGCTGGAGACAAAACATTATCATGGTGACAATTAAAAAGGATTGAGTTTAATTAATATAGTTGCCGGCTTTGTATTGAGACACCATATTCTTACTGCATTGTATCATTTACAGTGGACATTTTATTTTAATCCCTTTCAAATTTAGATGTACAATGTTGCCAATTGTGGTTAACATTTGTCAGACAAATCATGGCATTGGGATTCAAATCTCATCCCACCCGTTTCACATTTTTTACCTTTATGTTGTTTATCTAGTCAAAAACTGTGCCTCCGATCTATAATTCAGGTTGCTGGAGATAAAACATTATCGTGGTGACACTAAAAATAAAAGGAGTGGAATTAAGATACTTTGGCTCTAAGAAAATAAATGTAATCCAACACCCAGATTTGATCTTGTGAATTTAAGATTATATGTATTGAGACAATAAATGAAATGTAGCCAATATTTCAAAAGGTATCATCCAAAAAATACATTATATGGGTATTCGAACTTGTAACTCAACAAGTAAATTGAAGAAAGCAACATATGGGCTACGAGCTGCACCACTTTTGAGTACTGAATTAGGTTTGAATATAACACATAGAGATCTCACACAGAGGTCGGCACGCTTTTGATGTTCTGAAAAAGATTATATATGATCTAATCATATTTATTTTATAGATCTGAAGTATTGTCATATGAGAGAGTGGTAATAAAAACAACCTATTAGTGGCAGTTAGCAATTTACCACAGCAAATTATTTAAATTAATTCATTTGTTTTATTACATTTGTGCTTTGTAAGGTAGAATCTTGAGACTGAACTAAAGTTTCACTTATTAATTTGTATCAATGCATAATATTCAGCTATATTATTAAGACAAAGGTGAAAATATAATTATATAAATATTGATATGTTGATGTAAATATTAATATAGTAGATATCGGGGTTTTCAAGGGATTTGCTATTAAAATTAACTTATTTTTCAAACTTCCATCTCAAACAGCTCTCAAAACAAAATGCTCCTTTTCTAAAATCTTCAAAACTAAATGATTTAATTTTCTTTTCATTGATCATGGTCAGTGGTAATGCACCAATTTTTTCAAACTGAATCAAAGCTTTTTAACACCTGTCAGTCAGTGTGGTGTGACATCCAAAGCTTCGAAGTTCACCAATCACGTGACTTTGGTACAAGCATCAGCTCATTGTGTCGTATCACTGTGTTTTGGAAATTGCATTGGAGCTCCGTTATCGATCGGCCCATTACTACTAAATACCTTTTTTTGTTTCTGCTCCTTCCCATGTACACATGAATTGTTACATGGGTCAAATCAGAACAGAGCATCTGTGTTTCAGAGGTTGTTAGATGGTGTGTTTGTGTTTCAGAGGTTGTTTGGTGGTGAGTTTCTGCTCCTCTCACCATGCCTTTGCTGAGGGTGACCTCTCGTTTGCACTGTGACCCCTCGTTGACCCCAGAGAGGAAGCTCCGGGACAGCCTGAGAGCCTCCTGCAGCACTGGGTGGTCCGGATGCTGCTCTGGGGTGTTCTTCAATAGGTCCTACAGACAACCGGGAAGAGGACTGACCAGTAAGTGTGTGTACAGGGAACTGGTTTCCAAACATCCCCAGGTGACCCCAAGCCATCTCACAATGATGTTGCAGCCACAAAATAGCTCACCTAAATCAGGTAGCAAAGTGCTTGAAAATTTGCTGACAAGTGGTATACAACAACTACCGTACATAGAACGGCTGGGGGTCCCCAGAAAATGTTGGGGAACCAATGATAATGGTAAACTTGAGTGTAAGGTAGGTTGGGCGGTAGGTAGGTAGAAAGGAAGATAACTGGTTAGGTAAGTTGGTAGAGAGGGAGGTGGGTAGGGAGGAAATATTCTGGGTGGGTAGGTGGTATGACTAGAACTCTTACATGCAGCACTAAGGTAGTCTTTGTGACTCGGTCCAGGGGCTTGTACAGGAGAGCTAAGTGATGACAGAGAGACATCCAACAGGTGAAGTGGTGGCTTTGCTAAACCAATATAATATATTAATACACACTTCGGAATTAATCGGAGAATAAAGCCTTTCGTCTTACCCTCAAATGTGTACTTAGTCTTGGATGTGTCCGATCCATTACAAGACATCATACTCTGAAAAAGGAAGAAGAAAGAACGTGACAAAGATGTTCACAGCACCTAAAAGAGACGGAAATTTGCTCCAAACGCACGTTTCAGCAGTGTGCCTCTCTCACCTCGGCCAGGATTCTGAAGCGGTGTTCAGTCTGAGTACACCTCCTCACAATGTCCACAGCGTTCTCGTAGTTTTCAATAAAGCCGCGATACACACCTAGCTGACTCACCTACCGGAGAGAAGAGGTGACGAATCAATTACTGATGGGAGCTGACAAAGTAGCCAGTGGATGGAAGGATGGATGTATCAATAGATTAATAGATAAATGGATGGATGTGTCAATGGATGGATACATCCATGGCTTTTTTTAATGAATTGATGGATGAATACATGTTAGTCATTTAACAGATGTTCTCATCCAAAGTGACTTACAGTAAGTATAGGAAATTTTCAGGAAACTACTTAGGGTAGTACCTTACTCAAGGGAACAATGACATTCGGCTAACGCTAACCACTGAGCCATCTGATGCGTGACACTGTATAAAGACATAGCATGTGTGTGTGTTTGCAGTATTTTTAAGTTGTTGGTTGTTGGTTGATGTGCGCTATACTAATCGAGTGATGTTTTAATATTTTAAGAATACTAATACTATCAGTTCTTGACAAGGAGCAGTGACAGGATATGGAGGATGAGTTGGACAGGGCTTCAGCATGGACTTCTCGTGGGGTGTTTTAATCATAGGCTGGCCAGCAAGCTTTCATTTAGTGTTCTCATTTTAATGTGTATTTTAATTAGGAGCATTGGTTTATGCATTGATAATTTTACCCATTGATTTTTTAAATAAAACGTGTGAATTTTAATCTGCCTTTTACCCCTTGTGTTTGTATGGCCCGGGATCTGAACTGTAGTATTGTTTCCTATGCAATCTTGTGACATATACAGTAGCTATAAATATGTGTGTATCGTTCAATGATGAATGAATGTTGTGTTTGTGTGCAAGGAACCAGAAGAGCATTAATGTTTCACACACAAGCTTAAGGAATAGGTCTCCAACGGTCAGCTGTAGCCCCCAGAGTCCTGCCTCGTTCTCCTCCTGCGACTCCAGACTCAGTTTGGCTCCGGGCACCTGCTCCGTCTCTGCGTGTGTACCCATGCGGGCCCTCAGGCAGGTGTAGAAGTCTCTGTGCAGGTCCCTCAGCTCTGGCACCTGGTAGAACACAGTTTGGACCTGCTGGCTGGACAGAACTGGCTGAGATGTCCCCGCGGAGGCCTTCAGAGCTTTCAAAGGCTGAGGTACGAGGCCAAGAGACACAAAGTGCGGGTGAGAAGACAATGTGAGATGTTGAAAAAATGTGAGAAATGTATTTTGATTAAGCATGTTTGGTATTTCACACATACAGCAAAACGTACAGTACAAAATGCATTATTATATTCAATCATCCAGCCCAAAGGCACAAACACAAAATGTTCACAAACAACAACGGACAAGGTCTCAGGAAATCCCCAAAAAACTGGTAAGTCCAAATTTACAATAGCAAACTAAAACAGTTCTTTTTTCACCTAGTTGTACTTTTTGTGGGCACAAATGCAGAAGCATTAAAAGTGCTATGACCACAGTGTGAGAGGGAGAGCAGAAAAAACAAGAAGATGCATCTGAATGAAAAGGTCACTCGGTATTGCAAAACCCCTGTGTCTCTCATTATTCTACATACAATGTTTGAATTCCAATATAAATACAGCTCCCTATTTCCTTTAGCTATTGAAAACTAGGTGCAAACAAAGAAAGGCCAACTATTCTTTTCATAACTGTATTTGGAGCTATTATCATCTACATATTCAATTCCTTTTAGATCAGTTAAGGGGAAGTCATCAAGCAGCAAAGAGAGAAGGGAGCATCATTTTTCATATGGGGACCATACCCTGGAGAAAAGAGAGAAGCCATTCTCTCGACAAAGAATTACAGAAGTGCTGTGGGTATAAGAGGAAGCAGCTTGTCGCCCGATACTACAACTGATATGAACAATGTTTGGAAACAGAAAACTGCAAGTCACATCACTAGCATGTTTATGGATGCACAGACCAATACAAACATCGAAAATCCCCTCAGCGCTGTGTTTGTTTAAAAGTAATGGACAGATGTCAGTTTGTGGGTATTTTGTGTGTGTGTGTGTGTGTCTGTGTGTGTGTGTGTGTGTGTGTGTGTGTGTGTGTGTGTGTGTGTGTGTGTGTGTGTGTGTGTGTGTGTGTGTGTGTGTGCATGCGATTGAGTGGACACGCTTGTGTTACCATTAGCAGTGTTTCCAACTCGTTCAGGTAAATCTTCTCACTGTCCAGGAAGGCTGTCAGGACCATAAGTCTCCTATCTAACACGGGTTCTGGAGATCGCAAGACCTGGAAGATAGAGTGGAAACTTAGTTTTTGTCCTCTGCTCAATGCGTGTGTCAGAAAGTTAAGAAGCGACAGAATTTTAGACTCACAGGGGTATCGGGCATGTCGATGCAGTTTGTCGGGAGCGGGGAAAATAGGAAGCTATTGGTCTCTTCTGTGAACACTTCTGTGAACCCATCCTCCTCGAACACATCAGGTCTTGGCTCACCTACATCCTCGACTAAAATACAGTAGAAACACACTTGATATACACAGACAGACGCAAGCACACTAATGTAGGCTAGGCACACGTAGGCCTACCTGAGATTTGCTGTGCCTCAAGGTAATCCACTGCATCCATAAAGACGTCCATAGCTCTGATTTACTTTCTAAAACAGATGGTAACTCTGAGAGATGTGGAAGTGCATCTATACAGAAAAGAGAACACGCCCGCATAAAATGTTACACTTCCTGTTCACTGACGAGGCAAAATAAAAAAGGTGTTTTGCATAAATATTCACCCCCTCAATATTTTCGTTTCATTAAAAAGAATTATGTGGCTATTAATGTGGCTATTTTTGTGGTTGAACTATGGATTATTATATAATTTCCAATTGCAAATAAAAATACAACACATTTATAAATTAGACCCAATCAAAAAAGAAAGTATGATTTGTTGCACTCCATTTGTTTAGACAAGTCTACATTTGTTTGTAGTCACATTTTGGCAGAGGTGGACTAAGTGCTGAGTAAAAGTAATTTTCTGAGTAACTCTGAGTTCACAAGTTTTGGTAAGTCCCTACTAAGTCCCTACCAAATTGATAAGGTAAAATTGTCTCTGAAAATAAGGATTTATTTGTATTACACACGTTTAACTTACATCAGCACATAAAAAATAAAATCAACATTGTCAGCCTTGTTGCCTAACAACAGGATGAGGTATCGTCTCACACATTCCCGGCAGTTGCATCTAGGACAGTGTACGGAGGAAGCAGACTTCACTCACACGCATCACACTAACACTTCCTGCATAGTTTGATATTTTTGTATAATCTTTAAAAAACATGCCTCGCAATGTTTTGCTGCCATTGAAACGTAAAATCTGATGAACTGTTATTGAAAAGAAGCGGGTGGCTATATTGCTCACTCAATTGTTTTGAGACGTCAGAAATATTTATTTGTACATTTTGAGTTGTTTGTTTATTATTCTCACTTTAACAGATGAAATTGTGCATTGATGAAAAACAAAATGTATTTATGTATCATTTTCTTTTAAAAAATGTATTATATTGTACTTAATATGTGATGGGTTAAATCTTGAAAATGTTTACGTATTTGTGCACGTTTATAAATGCAATGTTTGCATGTTTAAAGCATAACTGTATGCTAATTAAATTATTAAATGTGTTATATTTCACTGCTTTGGATCGTTTGAATAATTAATAGAGTTTATTATAGGGACAAAATTTGGGTTATGTGGTTTTGATCCTCTTAGCGGTGCATTGCTGATTCAACAGGGCCATCTAGGGGTCAAACGTTTCGTAATTTTTTTTAGCTGCACTAACGTTCCATTCAATTGTCCTGTTGGCCCGAATTGTACGTAGATTTTTAAAATTATGTACATGTTTTTAATGAACACATGACTAATACAGGGACAATATAACCAAATTCTGAAAATAAATATTATTATTTGCATTATATGCATTTGTTGCTATAGCACTATATATAACTAGTACTGTAGTCGATATTGTGAAATGTCGATTTTGTTATTCTAGTCTTGTCTGTATTTTGTATTATTGAAGATTATGTTTTCAAGCACTGTATCCAATATAGTTTCTAAAATGTATTATTTGTAATTTTCGGAAACGTTACATGGTTAACTCACAACTGCCCAAATCACCTGGTACGCTGGCATCTGTGTCCAATTTATTAGACTCCACCGAACTTGTTTTTCCAATTCTAGAATGCCAATGACTGATTATAGTTTTTCAAACATATATACATAATTTCAGTATAATATATATTTGAACATTCTCTCCCTTCCGAGTAACTTCTGGGACAAGGGAGAGATAACGATGGAAAAATCTAAATACACCATTGATTTGAGACGGGCCAGCGATAAGTTCATTTCGTCAGGATGTCAAGACACGCAGTTTCCAGAGCATACTTCACCTTCATCTTTCCGGTGAGTCCAAAAACATTATGACAATCTGTGATGGCCTATATTACCATCAATAGCATTTGGTCTACCGTTAGCGTATTGTTTTTATTGATTTATTTAGGATGATGACTGATAGCTAAAATAGATGTTGGTGTCCACATTTATGTTATGAATCGTTGGGGTACTTTTAATTGTTCCGCCCTTGGGGTGATGTCTGTACATTTCAGAGAAGCTAAGGTATATTCACATGAACCGAGTTGTGGAATCCGCCGCTCTTACGCCTCCATGGACCTGCTCACCAATTCTCACCCTGAACACGGACAAAGTGCATTGTCATTGGACAGCCTAGAGGGGGGGCTATCGCTACCCTTAGGTATGGAACAACCGCTTAGACATTAACAATTAATTATATCAAGGAAAAACGCTCGTTTTCCGTGGTTGGTTGCCATGGCGCCGTGTGTCGGTTAAGGCAGAGAGCTCATGTACATTTTGTAATTATTTTTGTTTTAATCTTTTTATTGCTTTACTTTATTAATTCCAAAATTAAGTTTGGATTAACTTAATATGTCTTTGTTTTCTGCCCATAATTGAAGGCATATCAAAGTTAGATACTCTCTCTAATGTATTTTGATTTGAATTCACCAGCATATTTGTTGTGGTTTCTACGGTTTTCTGACCCCATGAGGACAAGTAATAACATGAACTAGAAATGTCCTGGTTAAGTAAATGTGTCATCTTTATGTAGGTTTATCAAACTGTAGTTTAGCATATGAAACCTATTAAGCATATTCAAGATGATACAAAAATGATAATAGTAGCTACAACACCAGAGATTCAATAGGTTGGGAAAAGACAACCGTTTATTACACACACTACAGGTCCTTCTCAAGAAATTAGCATATTGTGATAAAGTTCATTATTTTCCATAATGTAATGATAAAAATTAAACTTTCATATATTTTAGATTCATTGCACACCAACTGAAATATTTCAGGTCATTTATTGTTTTAATAGGCTACTGATGATTTTGGCATACAGCTCATGAAAACCCAAAATTCCTATCTCAAATGTGCTCAATTACCCTGCCAACTCTCCTGACCTGAACCCCATAGAGAATCTGTGGGATATTATGAAAAGGGAGGTTTAGAGACACAAGACCCAACACTCTGGATGTTGCCACTAAGGCCACTATCGAAGCATCCTGGGCCTCCATCACACCTCAGCAGTGCCACATGCTGATTGCCTCCATGCCACGTCGCATTGAAGCAGTCATTTCTGCAAAAGGATTCCCGACCAAGTATTGAGTGCATAACTGAACATAATTATTTGAAGGTTGACTTTTTCTTTCTTTTTGTATTACAAACACTTCTTTTATTGGTCAGATGAAATATTCTAATTCTTTGAGATAGGAATTTTGGGTTTTCATGAGCTGTATGCCAAAATCATCAGTATTAAAACAATAAATGACCTGAAATATTTCAGTTGGTGTGCAATGAATCTAAAATATATGAGAGTTAAATTTTTATCATTACATTATGGAAAATAATGAACTTTATCACAATATGCTAATTTCTTGAGAAGGACCTGTATACATGTAGTACACTTTGCAAGGGACTGTGGCAAAATTGCAATTAAAAGCAATGCATACATTTGATATATTAAAATAACTCACTATAATTTTTTATATGAAAGCAATGGAGGCCGGTAATTTAGGAGAATGGGCTTACATTTAAGATGCCTTCCATGATTTTGGGCAATATTTAGAACAATTCAGGCCTCTAGGTTCTAAAGAATGTGAATTTAGGCACCCTAGAATTAAAACAGTGCTCCGCTCGAGACTTAGGTTATTTCTCTGAAGTGTCTATAGGTTCGTATTTTCTCTCTTGTTCTCCTGTGTTTAGAGGTTGTGCTCGCTCTGCAAACTCATTGGACGTCACCATATATCTCAGGTTTGATTGACAGCTCTGTCGATGGGTCTTCCCCTACGTTAGCAAACCATACATCAAACAGTTGTTAGATTGTGCATATAATATGGGGCTAAAAATTGTTTTGCAATTACGAACATCGCAGACTGCATCTTTAATGGAATAAATGGAATTGAGTTAAACACTTTTAATCCAATGTGACATACTTTTCCATTTCCTCCATTTCAACAATTAATATCTGCTCATTCTAAGTTTCAATGTTCAAGTTTTTTATACATGTACAGCAGACACACATTTAATTGCAAGTACATTGAAAATTTAATGCTATGGCTCAGCAGTGCAATTCTGAGGGTATGAATTAGGCTAATGGTATTAATATGTACTCTATATTAGGCCATGTTATAAAACAACTCATTTAAAACTCAAAGTTCAAGGAGATATCCCTAATTATCTTAATGTTAGCTGAAATATTTTGTATGCACAAAACTTTATACAGTGTCATAGACTAATAGATTAATTTGACTTACCCATCCCCTGCTCTTCCAGACTTTACGGTGGATCTCCAGCCAAGACCGAACACCCCCGTGAACCACTGGAGCTCCCAAAGCAGCTGGCTCACTGTCGGCGACCTAGCGCCCCCCACTGGTAGGGAAGGAAGGTGCAGGGTTTGGAAAAAGATTTTAGGGACAGATTACAGGGATGGATGTCGGGACAAGAATAACAGCGCCAGCAAAACCACACCTCACGAGGACGACAAGAATTCCTGTGATCCGGGGGATGATGAAGATTTGAATGATCCTAAGGAATATGAGGAATCCATCTGGTATAAGGAGGAAGAGGAAGAATCTGTGTTGTTAAGACCTGAAGCATGTACAAAGAAGGCGGTGGAAAAGACTTCCAATGAGACGACACCCAAGTACATACAGGTCAGGCATTGCAGGGCTGTTTAAAGTAGTTTGGTGTTCATACATAATGTTGATGGCGGTTGGTGTGAAAGTTGCACAGGTTACACCCATACGTATGTGAAAACAGATTCCATAGAGACTGGGTTACAGTTGCTATGGCATCAGCCAAAAGTTTTGACTTGTTAAATTGCACTACTTCTGTTTGGAAGTTGTTGTGTTTTTACACTTTTGAAGGCTACAGGAAACTAAAAGCTGTGGTTCAAGTCAAAACTATATGTGGCCTATAGTTGTCTATTACACTGCAGCTTGGCTTTGAGTGTTTTGTCTGTTTATCAAGGTCTTTTAAGCCCAACCTTTTGGTTACCCACAAGCAGCATTGTATTCACTTTCTGTCTTGTTAGTGTCTGACAGTTTTTGTATTTTCTTTGGCTTTTATCGATGCAGAAGTTCCATAGTTTCACAAAGAATGTTCCATCTGAGATCACCACCTGTCTTTACAAACTAGAGGTAAGTGACAAAGAGGGTAACAACTGGGCAGTAAACCAAACATCCCAAAAAAATCATATTTGAACATAAGCATGCTTTAATAATGAACAATACCCATGCTAAAAAAAGAGAAGAAGATTGAGGTCAAATGTGATAATGCTTCAAAAGAGATAACCTCAACAAAATACAGACAGAGATATGGCATCTGCAAACGAGGCTCAGTCAGTTCCTATTGCTGGCATTTTGCCCTGTTTTTGCCAGATTACAAATGGTTCTGGTCAACATTAATGCGCCCTTGTATTTTCAGTTCATCATGCACAATATCTTCTGATAAAAAGTGTTTTGAAACAACTTTGGTCTATAAACACTCACAAGTTTGATATTGAACAGCACATAATAGAACAATAACAATGGAAAAACTAAATGGGAGGAAAATAATAAAAATTAAAACATTGCCGTGACACAATAATCTGCACGCTCTTAAAGTTAAATCAGTTTGAAAAGAAGAACTAGCTTGTCATTGATGTTAAATTAGTCTCACCTCATGACTTGAATTAACCACTGAATGATGGTTTTAATGCTTAAAAAGGTAACTTTTTTTTCCTTTTTCACAATGGTGAGAGCATCTAAGATGACATAAGACATAAGAATGGTACAAGGACAAAAATGGTACAAGGCCAGCTACAAATACCTTGGCATCCCTATTTCACAATGTTATTTAGAAGTTTGCAGCTCATGCAACTGTCGAGAACCTCCCAGGCTTTGTGGCAAGAGGAACATTTATCAGAGAAGTCTTCAAATGTTTGTTTGAAATGTTAGAAAAGCACCACATAAAACATCCACAGATCTTAAGGTTTACCAAGAGTAATGTGAAGGATTGGTTTCAACCTGTACCATACACCACACCAAACCAAGAAGGGCTTTATGTTTTAAGGCGAAGGAGGACCCCATTGGTGAATGGAAATCATAAAAAAGACACAACTGATCTTTGCCAAAATCTACCTCGAGAAAAATCCTTCAGGAAAGTGTACAATGGACAGAAGAAACCAAAGTAAAGCTCTTTGGCAGTGCAGACCAGTGATTTGTATATTTGGGACAAGATGAAGTGTATATGGAAAGAACAACAGTTTAATTTGGTGGAAGATCTGTAATGTTGTGGGGCTGCTTTGCAGCCTCTGGTTCTGAAGGACTTTAATTTATTAAAGGAATAATTAAATCAGAGGATTACTAATCCATTTTACAGTGAGATGTGCAACACAGTGTCAGAAAACTAGGTATGGGTTGAAGATCATGGGTCCTCCAGCAGAACAACAATTCAAAGCACACATCCAAAAGCACAAATGAATGGTTGAATAGGAAATCATTTTCTATTTTAAATTGTCCAGCAATGAGTCCTGATCTTAATCTGATTTGGAGAATCTTTGGAAAGTCTTTAAAGATACAGTCTGCAATTTGTGTAATTGCAAAAAAAATTTAACTCCCCCATTTTACTCTGAATGTGTAGTATATTGTTTATATTATATGCACAATCCAAGTAGAATTATCATCTTACGGTAGTTAGCTTGAAACCTGACGTTCAAGGCTATTGCAGGGAATTCGCAACAAATGTATGACTTATGGTTTGCCAACGTAGAGGAAGTCCAGTTAACAGAGCTGTCAGTCAAACCAGAGCTATAGAGTGATGTTTAATGAGTTTCCATGGTGAGCACAACCTCTAGACCCAGTAGAAAAAGAGAGAAAATACGAACCTTGACACTTCCCAAGCAGGGACCCATTTTAGCTCTAGGGCGTCTAGATTCACATTCTTCAGAACCTTGAGGCCCAAATACTTCCAAATATCGCTCAAAATTGTGGAATGCATCTTTAAATGTGCCTCAGGAATCCTGGACATATTCATGTACTTAAACAAATTGAAAGAGTGGTAGAAAGGGAGATAAGAAGCTTATAGTCGGCTGCAAAATTCATTTGAAGAGACTGACAAAGGGTTTTCCAACCAAATGTTAGGGAAGGGTCCTTTTAGTGTGTCCAAGTCTTAATTTATGTGTCTTCTGTGAAGTCATTACATGGAAATTAAATAGGCATCCTTTTCTTACATACCTTTGTACATCCTATTAAAATATTCTGATAATATGCACTCACCTAAAGGATTATTAGGAACACCATACTAATACTGTGTTTGACCCCCTTTCACCTTCAGAACTGCCTTAATTCTACGTGGCATTGATTCAACAAGGTGCTGAAAGCATTCTTTAGAAATATTGGCCCATATTGATAGGATAGCATCTTGCAGTTGATGGAGATTTGTGGGATGCACATCGAGGGCACGAATCTCCCGTTCTTCCACATCCCAAAGATGCTCTATTGGGTTGAGATCTGGTGACTGTGGGGGCCATTTTAGTACAGTGAACTCATTGTCATGTTCAAGAAACCAATTTGAAATGATTCAAGCTTTGTGAAATGGTGCATTATCCTGCTGGAAGTAGCCGTCAGAGGATGGGTACATGGTGGCCATAAAGGGATGGACATGGTCAAAAACAATGATCAGGTAGGCCGTGGCATTTAAACGATGCCCAATTGGCACTAAGAGGCATTACACCATAAGAGGCACCATTACACCGCCACCACCAGCCTGCACAGTGGTACAAGGCATGATGGATCCATGTTCTCATTCTGTTTACGCCAAATTCTGACTCTACCATCTGAATGTCTCAACAGAAATTTAGACTCATCAGACCAGGCAACATTTTTCCAGTCTTCAACTGTCCAATTTTGGTGAGCTCTTGCAAATTGTAGCCTCTTTTTCCTATTTGCAGTGGAGATGAGTGGTACCCCGTGGGGTCTTCTGCTGTTGTAGCCCATCCGCCTCAAGGATGTGCATGTTGTGGCTTCACAAATGCTTTGCTGCATACCTCGGTTGTAACAAGTGGTTATTTCAGTCAAAGTTGCTCTTCTATCGGCTTGAAGCAGTCGGCCCATTCTCCTCTGACCCCTAGCATCAACAAGGCATTTTCGCCCACAGAACTGCCGCATACTGGATGTTTTTCCCTTTTCTCACCATTCTTGGTAAACCCTAGAAATGGTTGTGCATGAAAATCCCAGTAACTGAGCAGATTGTGAAATACTCAGACCGGCCCATCTGGCACCAACAACCATGCCACGCTCGAAATTGCTTAAATCACCGTTCTTTCCCATTCTGACATTCAGTTTGGTGTTCAGGAGATTGTCTTGACCAGGACCACACCCCTAAATGCATTAAAGCAACTGCCATGTGATTGGTTGAGTAGATAATTGCATTAATGAGAAATTGACCGGTGTTCCTAATAATCCTATAGGTGAGTGTATATAAGACATCTCTGATATATAAGTACACCGCGTTCCAAATGATTATGCAAATTATATTTTACACTGATTTTCCAAAATAGTCAACGCAAATGACAGTTTGTTTAATTTTCAAGTCACAAATCGTTAGGGTATAAGTTTATTTTCATTGAACAAACTACCCAATGAAAACAGTTGTCACGGTTGGGAGGAAAGGACGTCAAACCCAGAGGTGATGATTGAGTAATGCTTTACTGAGAAAAAAACAAAGCTGACACAGAACTGTTGTAGTACAAATTAAGGGTGGCTATATAGAGAGGCCACAAACTCTCAGTGTGAGAACGGGAAGAAATAATAGTTCTCATATACACAAATATATTTACATATGCCTCTCAAAATAATAATGTCCTGAACACAGAAAACTCGTAACCATACATTAAATTAATAACCCACATCTTCACACTAGCGGGAGTCAGTTTAAATAGAAGCAGGCAGACACAACTGATCCCAGTTTGGTGCTGATGAGCTTGTGGGTTAGGAGAGCGGTGGTTTCTGTAGACGGGGGACTATGAGTGCCTAATCCTGTGTGCATCAGCAGGGGGAGCTCTGAGATCTTCCATGCTGACAAAAGGACTTTTTTTCAAAAATAAAACATTCAAAATGCATTGTTCCAAATTATTATGCGCAACAGAGGTCAAAACATTTTAAAGGTTGTAAAAAATGGTCAGTTGAATTGAATTTAAATTTAATCTGTTGAAATTAAAAATGGTAATTTGTTGAATATTCAGTATTATAGTAGTCCTATTTACTGAAATCAAAAGCTATTTCAATCAGTTAACTTTCAAAAAGTTACATGTTTAAATAAGACCCCTTTTTTGATATCACCTTCACAATTCTTGCATCCATTGAAATTGTGAGTTTATGGAGAGTTTCTGCTTGAGACACAATACCATCCATGAGTTTGAAAAACGAAATATTTAATGTTCATGTAATTCCAATTTGCATAATTATTTGGAACGTGGTATAGTTACATTACCAATGATGTCTGTATGGACATGACACAAGCGTTACAATAATGTTTTCAAGAACTGTGCATTTCTTTCCCACCCTATATTAAATTGTGTAGAAATGAAATGTGGCTGGAAAACAACATCACGTTATACAGAAGTTGAATTCTTCCTTCCCTTTTCGATAGGAGAAGTGCAAGGAAGTGGAGAAACAGAGTGAGAGTATCAAATGGAAGATGGAGCTGATACATGACAGTCTGCAGACAATCCAGGTAACTGAGAAGGGAAGATATGAAGAGAGAGACCTTAAGAAATGTCAAGGAGGGTCTGACGTTTTTTTTCATGTCTACAGAAAAACAACTTAGCAGTAAAGGGGCATCAGATGGCTCAGTGGTTAGGGAGTCAGACTTGTAGTCAGAAGGTTGCCGGTTCGAATCATGACTGTTCCAACAGTCATTATGCCCTTGAGCAAGGCACTTTACCCTATGTTGCTCTAGAAGGATGTCCTTGTACTTACTGTACGTCACCCAAATAATGTAATTTAAAATGCATTTGTGCAAATATAGTACATCATGTTTAGTGTACAGGGAGTGTGTCTACAGAAAGAGAACTGCTGCTGTAGCTAAATGGACACATTCTCTGACCAATTTTACTTTATTTACAGGAGACGCTGCAGACTCTTCTGAAACGCCTGGTAGAGGGCATGAGCAATGGCGTCTTCGAACCAACCACAATACCGATCACTTATCACTTCCCCTCCCCCAGCCAATCCTGCCTCCCAAATTCTCCCACCTACCTTTCCCAGAAATTCACGCACTCTCTGTCCAACTCAGAAAAAACAACTTCCCCATCCCCCGCCGCCTCCACTATCCTGGCTGTTCATTCCAATGCCACCCATCTGAGCCAGGTGCCCTTGATGTCTATCCACCAGGACTGCATGGACCACTGTGCCATGGACCGCCAGCCTTCCGTAACCAGCCTGACAGAGGCCTCTGGCATCGGGGCACAGGTCCCATGCCGCTACTGCCCCAAGAGCACCAGCCCTAGCACTGCCACTGCAGACACACCCAGCAGTGCCCAGGGCGAGAAGAAGAGGGCAGAGGCCCTTCACGTCATTTCTGAGCTGAGGTACTGACAGGCAATCAGAATAGTAATACATTTAATTTATATGTTGCGTTTCGCAACAAAATGAACCAATGAAATGTTCTGTAACTTCCAAGAACTTAAACACTTCCACCCCACTTTCCCAGAAAACACGACTGTCACTTGTGTGATGTCAATTCACTGTCATTGCCCCGCACGTTACATGTTTACATTTATTTTCTTATCACAGTTTTCCTCCATTGTTATTCAAATGTTTCATTAGCGTAATATACTTCAAACACAAAAAACACTTTGCCATACACCTACTGTAATTATTTTAGACTGTATTAGGATTCGATTTGATATGTCAAACTCATCACTTCCTGTGTGCCATAAGCTTCTTTCTGCCAACATACATCCTGCTCATTATTATTGGGATACTATGTGGATATTAACAATTAAAACTGTGTCAAAATAGGTTAATGTGTGTTGGTTGTGTTCAGGTTATTTTTCAGGTTTCATTGGATTTCAAAAACGAGCACACACAACAACATTCCAAAATGTGTTCTACTTAGTATCAAAACAATAGAGAAGCAGGTATACGTGAGACTATCTAACCTCCCAACTCTGCAGGATGGACATTGAGCGACTCCGCGTGGCCAATACAGAACGTCAGGAACACCAGGAGACTTTGTTGAGGGTCATCCAGATGGACTTGGAGACTCTACTCTCCCACTATCAGAAGGACAGGCAGACGTGGAGCAACCCCATTGTGAAGCTGGAGACTGTCAGGAGGCAGTCCAGAAATATCAGTGAGATGTGAGTGAGGCGAGAGAGGTGGAAGAGGGAGGTGTAGAGAGGCGGAAGGAGGGAGGCGAGTAGTGATTCGGTTGGAGAAGGGACAGGCAAGGACAGATAGGGATATGGAGGATTATGGGAAACAGGAAGAGAAAGAATAAAAATAATCTTTCTGAACACCTCAGTGTCCTACACTTCATGGTTTAGTGTCCTTCTCAAAACCCATTGGAGGAGAAAGCCAGAAGGGAGGGGTCACTGTCTTTCTCCTCCAATAGGTTTTGAGAGGACGAGAGGGTCTGCATGGGAAAGAAGGCCGGGATGGAATTAACCGTGAAGTCAGCAGACGTTATGAGTTGAGCCTAGAGTTTAATTTAAGCCTTCTTTGTTATTATTATTTCTGAAACATTAGGATATATGAGGATACATTGCTATACAAATTTTAAACAGAATTCTATTCAAGGCTTGGTTAAGGATAGTGTTAAATTTAAATATATGTGTTTAAATGTAAAATATATATATGTAATTTCTCAAGTAAGAACCGGTAGTGAATTAAACACCGATCCTCTGAAAGTGGCTGGGGGCATGGTCAATACGGACAAATAAAGGCCGGCTTTAAATTTAGGCCAGGGAACTATTTGTGTGGATAATCTCCTAGATGCCTTTCATATAATGGGCATTCCAGTTAAGCGTAATGTACATTTATACCACTTTAATTTAAGTGATCCAATACTATATTATTCATGCTATTTTCAACCATTAGTTTTTTCTGGATTATGGTACTCATCTAAAGCAGTGATACTCATTCCTGCTCCTGCGAGCTGGCATCCTGTAGGTTTTTGTTCTAAACCAAATTTAGCACAGGTGACGCTACTCATTACGATACATCATCAATGAGTATCGCTAAGTATTATTGTCCGACCAGTATTTTAGTCAATGCCGCTGTATATTTGACTCAGCCTAGTGTAGTTTGTAATAACTTACAAGTGCCTTATTAATGCTATTTTCAACTATTTGTTTTTTCTGGATAATGGTACTCATCTAAAGCAGTGATACTCATTCCTGCTCCTGCGAGCTGCCATCCCATTGGTTTTTGTTCTAAACCAAATTTAGCACAGGTGACGCTACTCATTACGATACATCATCAATGAGTATCGCTAAGTATTATTGTCCTACCAGTATTTTAGTCAATGCGGCTGTATATTTTACTCAGCCTGGTGTAGTTTGTAGTAACTTACAAGTGCCAATAGATGGCAGTAGCTACATTGGAAGTAACATGGGTCCCATTCAGTGCAAGCCTCTGAATATTCAACAACTTTTTTCAACAACTTGTTTCAACAAGTTTTGAGATTGTGTTAAAAATGTAATCCAGTAGGCCCAATTTTAAAAGGGCAAACTGGAATGAGGATTGACCTTAAAATATAGCCAATTATACCTATTAAACAGAGGGAATTAGAAATAAAGGCCTGCCTCTAACAAAAGCCTGCTTCAAATAAAAGCCATAAGGTAAATAAAGGCCCCAGGTTTTTATTTGAGGAATCACTGTATATATATATAAAGGGTGTGTGTGTTTCATCAGGTCTCGTCAAGCTGTCGCTAAGTTGGGTAAATTGCGCCGTCAATTGGACGTACCTGTAGAGGTAGCAACCAAAGTCCACACTGACTCTGCTCGTCTAATCCCCAACAGGTTGGTTTGGTTTTATTTCTCATTGTGATGTTATACCAGATTACTAGTCAGGACCACAAATCCCAAAGGATTAGAAAGGAACATTCAACCTTGTGAATTCTTTGCCCATATCCCCATTAAGCAAAACCATATTTAGATATATGGGTTCTATTAAAGTAGTGATCTACAGTTGTTGTTTGTCTTGAATTGTTTTTGCATTAGCTGTTATTTATGTCAAATGAAATACATTTATTTGGATAAAAATCTTGAGATTGATTTGGTCAGTCAGAAACTTTACATTTTCTGGGCCTGGAAAACCCCTTAGTTGTTAAAGTATGGCAATACGTTTTGGGTCATTTTCTTGCCAGATTTCAGAGTGCTTTTAGTAGCGTTTTTCTGTACACTTCCAAATGGATTCCTCTGAGGTTGTGAGCAAAAGACTGAGCCAGTTCCAGGTGCAGCCTCATACAGTGCATCCGGAAAGTATTCACATCGGAGGAGATCGCTCACTTTGGCCGGCCAGCCAGCTCTAGAGTCCTGGTGGTTCCAAACTTCTTCCTTTTATGGATGATGGAGGCCACTGTGCTCATTGGGATTTTCAATGCTGCAGATATTTTTCTGTACCTTTCCCCAGATCTGTGCCTCGATACAATCCTGTCTCAGATGTCTACTGAAAATTTCTTGGACTTTGCTTGGTTTGTGCTCTGACGTGCACCGTTAACTGTGGGAACTTATATAGACAGGCGTGTGCCTTTCCAAATAATGTCCAATCAACTGATTTTACCACATGTGGACTCCAATCAGGTTGTGGAAACATGATGCACCTGAGCTAAATTGTGATTGCACGGCAAAGGCTGTGAATACTAAACGTACATATGCTTTTTTCCATTTTTATTTTTAATAAATTTATTAAGATTTCAAGCACACTTCTTTCACATTGTCTCTATAGGGTATTGTTTGTAGAATTTTGAAGGAAATAATTAATTTAATCCATTTTGGAACAAGGGTGAAAAATACTGTGAAAACTTTCTGGATGCACGGTATAACACCCACTCCACCTTATTTGACAGATCAGATGGTAGGCTGAGATTGTTCACTACTTCCTTTTGTCGCCACACTTTCCTCTTGCTTTCACTCTGGGACACGTTAACATTTCTTTCCTCTCTGCTCCATACCTTTTAGGTCATTGTAATCTACCAATAAAGTCAAAAGGGAGACAATTTCTGCTTGTTCACACATTTGTTTGTTCAAAGTGGATTTCTCTGGCTCTAATATAATAACGTTTATTATAATGTTGTAGATTAGCACGCACAGAGCCATATGAAGTCCATTAACCTGTGTGCATGCATAGATATATTCAGGTAATTCACTTTTGGGCCTCAAGATTCAGCCCCGACTCAAACGGAGAGTATTTCTTGTCAGGCAGGTCGCATGAAATTCAAACGGTTATTTTTGGCAAAACCTAGGGTTTGCCTGTTTCTAATGGACAGGTATTTCAGCAAAATAAACTGGTAATTTCTAAATAACTTCATCTAACATGTACACAAATACCTTCAAATTAGGATTGTGTATCTGTAATGTGAACGGTTGAGAGCTATCGTAGCAATGTCAATACTCAAGCAGGACAGGTGGGAAATAAATATGAGCAGGGCGCAAGCATGAAGGGTTTTTGTGTGTTTTTTTAAGTCTTTCTTTTTCGGACAAAAGAAAACACTTTGGCTCTTCTCACAGTTTATAACAGGGTCTTTATGACCGGAGCATGAAAGAAGAATATAAACAGTTACTCAGGCTTTTACGATTCCAAAGGTTCTGAATATAAATCATTTATTGACTGACTGAGTCCTCAACATAATAAATTCCCACACTAAAGGAGATAGCGGAATGATAGATCATTTGAAATCCTGGCAGAGAGGGTGTATTATTTACATAAAATGGTGTAATTGAATGGAAAAGCAGAACCTGTTTTGAAGGGGACAAGGAGACATAATTACACCCACAGGTGCCCTGGGTTGTAAATGATTGTCCGTTGCTAAGGCGGTTGGGGCTGCTGCTAAGTCCTGAGAGCCATACTGTCAAGAAACCGTCACATTATTTATGTCAGAGTAATTTTTTTCATATCCTAACTTATTAAGTGTAGTATGTTGCTAATGCTATATACACGTGTGATGTGATATTAAATTGTTCTCTCTTTCTCCCTTCTCTCTCCATGTACCAAGCTCTCAGCCGTGCCAACGCTGTACATCCAAGTTAATCGATGGAGAAAACAATTTGAAATGATGAATTATTTTCTTAAAACCACTGGAATAAAATTTTCATCTGCAAAAATATTGTACGGTAATCTTTTAATTTAGTAGGAAATTCCTTATTCTCACAAAGGCCAAACATTCCCTCACTGGCCACTTCATTAGGTACACCCTTTTGCCCTCAGACCTGATTTTTTCATGGCATAGATTCAACAAGGTCCTGGAGACATTTCTCAGAAATTTTGGTCCACATTGACTTATGCACTTGCTGCAGAATTGTCAGCTGCAAATCCATGATGCAAATCTCACGTTTCACCACATCCCAAAGGTGCTCGATAGGATTGAGATCTAATGACGGTCGAGGCCAATTTGAGTACAGTGAATGCATTTTCATGATCAAGAAAACAGTTTGAGATGATGTGAGCTTTGGAACATGATTAGTTATTCTCCTGGAAGTATCCATTAGATGATGGATAAGCTGTATCACACGAAAAGGGATGGACATGGTACAATACTCAGGCTGTGGCATGTAAACAATGCTCAGTTTGTACTAAAGGGGTCCAAATTGTGCCAAAAAAATATCCCCCAAACCATTACATCACCAACATCTCAGACTCAGCAGACCCAGCAACATTTTACCAGTCTTCTATTGTCCAATTTTAAAAAGGAAAGCAGTTCAGTTGAATATGTCCTACTGCCCGCCAATGAAAATCTGGAACTAGTCAGTTCCACTGATTTTTTATTCTTCTCATGTGTACTGAAATTTGAAATCTAGTAATACAGTATATATATATATATATATATATATATATACACACTCACCTAAAGGGTTATTAGGAACACCATAACACTCTGTTTGACCCCCTTTCACCTTCAGAACTGCCTTTATTCTACATGGCATTGATTCAACAAGGTGCTGAAAGCATTCTTTAGCCCATACTGTAAAAACTTGCATCCTGCATTGTCAGATTTGCTTAACGATATTATGTTTGATTTACACAAGTACGTTGTGTTTCTCCTCATTTATTCCGATAAGTACATTGAAACCGTGCATAATGTCACAGAAAACATCCAATGTGCTTTAAAAGGCAATGAGAATGTATATTATGGTCGTTTTCACTCGTTTTTTTTAATGCATAAGTTGTGCAAGGATTCAAGTAACATGCACTCAGAACATGTGTATTTGTGCCAATAAACACACGTTCAGAATGCCTATAATTCTGCCACCCAACAGATCTAAACTGTACTCTTTAAGCCTGCAGTATACTAGATGTTGTCGACCTGGCGCTCGCCAAAGTGACATCATGGGAGCGCTGTAACTATTTATACTCTTGCTGGTGCTCACGACACAAGTTGCAGTCTTCTCCTGAACAGAAATGTTGCAACTGAGGATAGGCTAACGACGTTGATATTTCTACGGACTAGAAGAAAAAGGAAAAAGGTAAATGATGGCAGAACTGGCAGCAAGATTGACGTTAATGTCAACAGTGGCCAATATTATCTGAACTGTGTTGTTATGAACCATTTACAGTTTAATTATGAATCATTTACTGTGCCCTCGAACTCGTCCATGCTTCCTGATTCCTGTTAGTCGCGCGCTGCTGAAAAAAAAGAGTGGTGTGCTCCCTTTGCTCGTGCGCTCAAAAAAGTTTGATGAAACTCAGACATTGAGATGAAATTGGTTTTACATACAAACACTCACACATTCATCAGAAATAGACAGATTATATTGGTCAATTGGATCATGCCCAGAGACAGTAGTTACCACAAGTCTGCACCTGACATGATCAGCCAAACACTCTCTAGGGGCGGCAAGGCCCTGGTTCAATCCCCCCCCCCCACACACACACACAAGTAAGGTGAATAATTTCTCATATATAGCCCCTGAATTTCAGTGGCTCAAAAGTAATTGTAGAAACCAACATAATCTGGAATTAAGTTAATACTTTGCAAATTCTGCAGTCAATGCCTGCCTAAAATCTGGACCCAATAGACAACCAGGTACTTGTTTTATTCCCTGGTGATGCTCTGCCTGGACTTTTTATTTTATTTAACATAACATATATTTAACCAGGTGGGCACAATGAGACCAGTTTCTCATATGAAACGAACCGGTCGACCTGGCCAAGATAAAAGTACAAAGGTGCAAGATGTCAGAACATTACACATGAATTACACATGAATAAAAATAATAAAAAAATACAGTGTATGGAACTTCACAGTAAACAATGTAAGTATGCGCACAGTTAGCACAACACAAGTCTGAATTCGAGAGTTAGATTAATTGGTATGTAAAGTGGTAAGGCAAAATGGATATTGTGCAAATGACAAACAATAAATTAGATACTATACAGATCAGTGCATGCAAATGCACCATGGGGCAAAACTAGAGCACCTAGGTAAAAATTGGGTTACTGTAGTATGCGTGTGAAAGGGAAGGTTCAACATGTGCTGTCTACCACAACTGTCTTCAGTTCTTTGGGCCTTTTGCCTTCAGTTTCTTTCAGCAAGTGAATTGCATGCTCAATTGAGCAAGTGCACAACGGATATACATATGTAGCTTACTATGCTCTCACAGTGGCATAGACACTGACAGCTAACATAAAAGTAAAGAATGTATGCATAAACTTCCAAACTCCAAAACACTCTTTTCATAACTTACATTTTCCTAGTGTAACTCCCAGACAGCCTTCTAACCCAGGGACAATGAATCATCATAGACAGATAACATACAGATAATAATAAATCAGGTAAGAGTATTCATTGCCTGACACCTCCCTCTAGTTTGGCAACCATATATATAGGAAAACTAACTGACTAACAGAACACAGCTGAACGTAATCATTAATCACCAGATCTACAAGATACCAGCCTAACGTAATTTAAAGCCTATCCTAGCAATGGCCAAACAAGAGAGAGGTGTCACTAGAACGTGAAGGGACATACCACATAAACAACTCAAAACTACTTAACAGAAATACACATACAGTGGGGCAAAAAAGTATTTAGTCAGCCACCAATTGTGCAAGTTCTCACACTTAAAAAGATGAGAGAGGTCTGTAATTCTTATCATAGGTACACTTCAACTATGAGAGACAAACTGAAAAAATAAAATCCAGAAACTCACATTGTAGGATCTTTAATGAATGTATTGGTAAATTCCTTGGTAAAACAAGTATTTGCTCAACTATAAACAATTAACCAAGATTTCTGGCTCTCACAGACATGTAACTTCTTCTTTAAGAGGCTCCTCTCTCCTCCACTCATTACCTGTATTAATGGCACCTATTTGAACTTGTTATCAGTATAAAAGACACCTGTCCACAACCTCAAACAGTCACACTTCAAACTCCACTATGGCCAAGACCAAAGAGCTGTCAAAGGACACCAGAAACAAAAGTGTAGACCTGCACCAGGCTGGGAAGTCTAATCCTGCAAAAGGTAAGCAGCTTGGTGTGAATAAATGTGAGTGCAAATATAAGAAAATGGAAGACAAACAAGACCCCTGATAATCTCCCTCGATCTGAGGCTCCATGCAAGATCTCAACCTGTGGGGTCAAAATGATCACAAGAACGGTAAGCAAAAATCCCAGTACCACACAGGGGGACCTAGTGAATGACCTTCAGAGAGCTGGGACCAAAGTAACAAAGGCTACCATCAGTAACACTTTACGCCGCCGGGGACTAAGTTGCATCCAAAGAACACCATACCTACTGTGAAGAATGGGGTGGAAACATCATGCTTTGGGGCTGTTTTACTCCAAAGGGACCAGGATGACTGATCCGTGTAAAGGAAAGAATGAATGGGGCCATGTATCGTGAGATTTTGAGGGAAACCTCCTTTAATCAGCAAGAGCATTGAAGATGAAATGCGGCTGGGTCTTTTAGCAGGAAAATGATCCCAAACACACTGCAATGAAGGAGTGGCTTCGTAAAAAGCATTTCAAGGTCCTGGACTGGCCTAGCCCATCACCAGATCTCAACCCCATAGAAAATCTTTGCAGGGAGTTGAAAGTTTGTGTTGCCCAGCAACAGCCTCAAAACATCACTGCTCCAGAGGAGATCTGCATGGATGAATGGGCAAAAAAACAGCAACCTATTTTAATTAATTAACCAATAAATTCATAAAAAATCCTACAATGTGATTTTCTGGATTTTTCTCATTTTGTTTTTCATAGTTGAAGTGTACCTATGATAAAAAGTACAGGCCTCTCTCATCTTTTTAAGTGGGAGAACTTGCACAATTGGTGGCTGACTAAATACTTTTTTGCCCCACTGTATGTGCCCCACTGTAGTTTTGAGTTGTTTATGTGGTATGTCCCTTTACGTTCTAGTGACACCTCTCTCTAGTTTGACCATTGTTAGGATAGGGTTCAGGTTAGAACTTGCACAAAACTTGCACAAGAGTCCATATCTCAGTCCGATGTTAACGCCAGCCCTGACTGGGCTGGACGTTAGTTGTTCTGTATGTAGTGGATTTTTAGATTTTCCACAGGACTGATTATAGCAGCTGTCTAAGAACTACCAGTCTCTCACACTCTTGATGACTGCCGGATTGAGACCCGGAAGGAAAGGGGGCCAAACCCCCCACTATGGGTAGTCAAACAAGAAGCTGAGATCTCAACATTATACTGTTATATCATGATATATCACTTTGGGGCTTGCTGGATCATCCCATAAAGGGAGTTTTGGTTTTACTACATGCAAAGCTATATGATTTTCTCCACAGAGCGACTAGAAGAGATTAATACTAGCTTTCTACAGTGAAGCAGAGTTAAATGTTTCTAACCCAGTCCTTTGTTACAGCCCGGAGAGTGCCGCCGAGGCGACGCAAAATCTAATTGTTAATGTACTCTTTTGTTCTCCAATTCCAGCCAGTGAACTGATCGTTATTTCGTATGCAGCGGGAGTTGTGGGCGTCCCCTCTCGAGGGGAAATATAAGTCTTTAAGGTTAAACAGAGGAGATCTCTTTAACGACTCTCCTGGCCCACGTCAGTGCGTGCCTTAGCAAATGTGTTGAATAAATGTTGTAATAGACTGAACTGTATAAGACATGCTTAGATCATAGATCATATTTAGAAGTGTTAGACGACAGTTAATTCTTGGTATTGTATGGTAAAATTCTGTTTCCTGTTAAAGTGTTGTACTTCGATGCCCTTTAACTGGAATTAAATATTATTCACTTACTAAGTTCTGTCATAGACATTCTAAATCATTTCCCAGAACCTCCCTGGTGGAGACATTAATTAGAACGTAAGCTATCTTGTTGTGGCCTGCTCTATGTTTCAGCCCTTATCACGCACTCAGTTCAAGCTAGGTAGCCTACGCACTGTTTTCTGAGTATCGTGGGTAGCCATTAAGTGTTTCCGGGTCGCTATAGTATCTCATTCCATAGCTGTTTACACCCACGGATAAATGATCATTATGAGGTCAAGCATTTCTCCGTTTTCAACTCAGACTATTGCAACAGGGGAGAAAAGGAGATATATTAATCATTAATGCCTTAACGTCACAAGTGCACATTAATTGTATGTACATTAAATAAATACACTTGAAACATTAAATCTGCACTAGGTAACCTTGTGAAATAAATTGAAATGTAAGAAAACAGCACCCCCAATTATTCACTCCTCTCCCCCTCTTCCCGTATAATGACGGCTTCCCGTAAAATGTCGAAAGATTAATGGTGAAATATGTACTGTTGTGTTAACATTTTATTGACAAAAAATATGTTTGAACACGTTCATCTCGAAGATGTTCAGAATCAATTACATATAGCAGGTCGACTGACTCGATATCCTTCTCATACATTCCCATATGAGCCCGAGGTTGATTGACAACTTGGTTCTTCCTTCCCATTGTGCCTATTCAAGTTTACACCCGTTTTTTTCAATTGTCTGGGACCTAAATAACATAGCTAGCTCCAGACTCAAATGACAACTCTGGCGCAAAATGAACCTAGGGGTTAATAACACATTGGTATCAAGTCAAACGTTATCTGGGATATGTTTTCATGCTAATCGAATGTGCCCAGCTTTAGTTTGAACTGATAATTACCTTATAACACTAGTTGTGAGAGCATGGATAAAGTAAAAATAAATCGCTATTTATTACCACTAACAAGGCTCAAAAAAGCACCACACATCCACGGTAGCATAATGAGGGTCCCTCAATGCAAACTGAAGCATTGAGCAATTTAAAAGTGTACAGACAGTTTATTAAAATGATAGTTTAAAAGACAGTACCGCTCGTGTATACAACCAGGCGCCATCTTCGGAAAACAGACTCGACCAGTCGAACCATAAGCTCTGTGCTATGTGAGCTGAACTGTAAGCAAATTGTGTTTGATTTTAGTTCGCATTGCCAGCTGTAAGACTTGCTCAATGATCTGCATGAATGATCGCAAAACCTCTTGCCATGGAAGATTCCAAGTCACAGTTCAGCTCACGTAGCACAGAGTTTGTGGTTTGACTGATCGAGTCTGTTTTCCGAAGATGGCACCTGGCATACACAAACGGTAATGTCTTTTAAACTATATTTCTAATAAATTGTCTGTACACTTACAAAGTTCTCAATGCTTCGGTTTGCATGTAGGGACCCTCATTATGTTACAGTGGAAGTGTGGTGCTATTTTGAGCCTTGTTAGTGGTCTAAAATAGTGATTTATTTTTACTTCCTCCATGCCCTCACAACTAGCATTATAAGGTAATTATCAGTTTGCACTGGGCACATTCGATTAGCATGAAAACATATCCCAGAGTACGGTTGACTCAGTTCCATTGTGTTATTAACCCTTAGGTTCATTTTGCGCCGGAGTTGTCCTTTAAAGCTGAAAATTTGCCCATTGAGCCCATATTCATGATATAATTTGAAACCCAATATGCTGTGTTAGAAAGCAGAAATAATGATCACTTAGTCAATGTTCAAATATTTATGGAGCTGAATTTTAATGGTCTAGTAACCATTTTGGGCTCTGTCAGCAAATGAGGTTTTACAACTACTACCCACAACCATCTCCACCCAGCTCTTACCAGGATGCCGTATTGCCTTCTAATGGCATTGCGCAAGCAGCCGGAAATAACACAACATGTACAGTACATGGGTCCAGCAGAGGCAAACACAAAAACCAGCCAAAATGGGCAGTCGTCTGAACCTGAAAAACAGGGAAGCACCAACAGGCGCAATAACCTGTGGGAAATAATCAAAAATAAAATGAGTATGAAACTTTTTTAGAAGATTGTATGTACAGTATGTGTATTTCATTTATTTTTTTATACTCTCATTGTAATAGTATTAGGCAGGCAGTCGGTGGCCCTCGGCAACCAACCATCTTTCCTAATGAACAAGACTCTTCTCAAACTACTTAAAAACTGCATTACACAACTATACATTTGGACCAATAAAAATGCAAAAAATGTTATTGTAAAAATAAATCAAAGCACAGCCTGTTGTTACCAATCTTGTAGAAAATATAATTTACAGTATAATTTCACATCTAATTCAAAGTGAAATGGGACATTCATGTTTTTCTAACGTGAAAACAATAAATAGGTGCTTCACTTACCCTGAAAGATTTCACTTCACAAAATGTATGGGTTTGACATTATAGTTGGAGGGTCGAAGAGTTCACTGTTTAGTCCATTATATCAGATATAGATCACTCTTTATTATCAACAGTCTGGGCTTGGCTGAAATGCATATTGAACAAGCACTGTATAATAAAATGACAAAATAAAAAAGTTTATGATTGATTCTGGGTTTCAAAAGAATTTTCAGGAAGAGATAAGGCTTACAGGTGAAGATGTTAGAACAGCAGTTACACAGTACTTAGAGCTCTGAGAGGTGCTAAAGGTGGTTGACTGCTGTATGAAGACCACACACCACGTCCAAGAATAGAGGATAGAAAAGTAATAGTTACATTTCAATAGTAAAAAAGCTGTGCCAGAGGGGGCTTTAAAGGGGGCTTTAAAGGAGGCATTGTCCTGTTTGCACAAATTTTATGTCAACTTTTTACTGTTTTTACTGAACACAGGAATAGCACAGGGACATTATTATTTTGTCAAAAATATGCATTTGTTGCTAGTTAGATATTGTTAAATGTCAATTTAGTTATTCTTCTATTCATCTGTATTTTGTATTAAGTTCATGTTTTAACCCCAGGACCCAATATGCTGATTCCTAATGTTTACTAGTACTGAAACATAATTATGTATGAATGGAACTTTACATACAGTAGGGCAGCTTTAAATAAGAAGGATATCAAAAGGTATTTTTGTGAACCAATGCTCTTTAGTGCGATGTGGCATAGGCGCAATTTCCACTAGGGACAGGGGGGACATGTCCCCCCCACTTTTCAAAATCCTATTTGTGTCCCCCCCACTTTCAAATGTGTTTGTTAATGATTTTTTTTTTACCGCACGCTGTCATCTCCACAGAGGAGCAGGACCGAGCAGAACACAGAGAGCCTGCCTATAAGTCGATCCGCGCGTCCATGAACGTCGCGTGCACACTCTAAAAGTAGCTTGTTCACCCAAAATTTCTAATGAGCAGGTATCGCTGTTGCCGCACAGTCAGCGATGAAACGGCAGAAACAACAACAGATTACTTTCATGTCATCGTGGCTGAAAAGCAAAAACTGAGATGTGAGTTGGTTGATTCAGTAAATTAGCTCAGGTCAGGATAATCATATTTTCTGTCTATACAACTTTCTGTAGTGTGTACCATGAAAACGAGTCCACTTTAAACCGCTGCATTTTCTGTCAGCAATGTTTGACAAGCGGACTCTGACTGCTAGTTTAATGTTAAGACTCAATGATCATAACTAATATTCTTTTTATATAATAGGCTAGATGAGGTGGAGCTGCTTTAGAACAGGGAGGGTGAGACAGGGAGAAGCAGTAGCACAAAGTTACAGGTAGGTTATGTACTCAGGTCAGGATAACCCGGGATTTCCACCAACTGCGGAACGGCTGCAGATCGGCTCCGCTGCGTGTCGGCTCCGTGCTCCGCCCTCATTCAATACCCACCAGGTCCGTATTGGTTGCGGAACGGCTGACAGTGACTATACGAGGACCCTCGCAAATTCACGTATGATTGCGCGATATAACAGGATATATACTGTACTGAATTGCTGCGGAGCTCTCCGGCATCCGGCAGAAATAGAAGCTCTGCGTATCTGCACCGTCAGTGAAAATACAAACATTGACTTTAATGGAAACCTATTGACTCCGCCGCCGTTCCGGAGCGGATCCGCAGCCGTTCCGCAGTTGGTGGAAAATGCCGGTAATCATATTTTCTATGGCTTCAGATCAACGCCAAATGCCGCGCGCGCGCAGTACGTCTCACGCAAGCAACATCTATTATGTTTCAGAGAGCGAAGGACTGGAATTGCAAGAGCAGAACTGTAGTCGCGATGAGAATCCTTGTGTCGCGCGGGTATCCGCTATGTTGTGCATTCACAGCAACAGTTTGGTGTGGAAATTGCAAATAAGACGTTGCATGGATAACTTTGAGCAAGCAAAAAAGTTGCAAGCAGTAAATTACAGTGAAAAGATACATTTTTCACATGCCAAATGTATTCATCAAAAGCAAGACTCTCTACGTTTCTGTGATCCCACACTGACCATTATCTGGCACGAAATACGTTTTTATACAGCTACCTGTTTGTCGTCTGGAATAGTTTATCCTACACAGAAAACTCATGAAAAATTGTACGTATAGGATTCCTCAACATATATGTACATATGTGACCTAAATATGTTCATGAAATATATAACTTGCGCTTCTCACAGTAGCATAATACATTGCATATTGTATATTTAAACATGTAATATTATATGTTAAGATTATGAAATATATGAATATGCTGTAGCCTATTTTATGCATTTCTCATAAACACATCATGGAATAAACCTTCAAGACATTATTTTCATGAGAATCTCCTTGTTATTGAAAGTTTATAACTATTGTTGGCACGGGAGCAAACCAGAAATAACCTCCAGTTTAGGCCATATTGCATTACACTAACTACTGTGAAAAAGACAATTATTATCTTATACAAACAAGAGTCAAAATCTGTAAAATGTACAATATATATTAGCATAATTTTAACAAAATGCATTGTAAGCAAAGAAACAACTGGGTATGGTCAATCTTCATTTAATAAGGAGCAGTATTCGCAGTATCATACAACTGCAATTATGTCACAATCTACTGGAAAGTTTACTAAATACATCAAGGTTTTGACTTTAGTCATTGTCAAACAGCATATACTGTAGCACCTTTTTCAGTTTCAGTATAATGATCCACTTTGTACTCCAAGTTTACATTTCCAAAGAGACTCATTATGAAAACAACATGAATGCTATTCCTCTGCAAAAGTACTTCAAGGAAATGACTAGAAAATAAACTAAACACATGATAAGAAAGAATACAAATGCAGATGTATTTGTTTAATGCATATTACCACAATATGCCAGCAGCATAGAGCCCTGTGTTACACTGCTGGTTTGATTTTAAGCTAAGCAGGGTTGGGCCTGGTCAGTCCCTGGATGGGAGACCAGTGATGTTGGAGGGCCAGTAGGAGGCACTCTTCACTCTAGTCTAAATGTCATTCCCAATGTCCCAGGGCAGTGATGGGGACATTGGCCCTGCGTAGGGTGACGTCTTTCGTTGGCACGGTGTCGCAACGCACAAGTTGGATAATTTGAACGTATGCAACACAAAGAGCGCACCGCATTGCAAGCCCGCAAGGCAAACGAATCTTTGCAGATTGCTCAATTGACAATGAATGGCTTCCGGCGCAAGGCATTTGACGTGTCCAGTGGACATCCCGCCTAATAGATGTTGCTTGCGCGAGACGTACTGCACACGTGCGACATTTTGCGTTGATCTGACGCCATAATTTTCTGTCTACCCCTGGTGATGTTAGCCTAATAATGACTGAGCTAACGTTAAAATACACTGTTGCTAGGTTAGGTAACTTCAGACTGTTAGCTAAATATATAATCCATTTTGTGTCCCCCCCACTTCTCAAACCAAAGTTACACCCCTGCGATGTGGTGTAATATATTGTTGTCTGCAAAAACAGATAGACAGTGCATACTTATTGCATTCACTGGAGCTGTGGTATAAGATTTTCACTTTACATGATATTACAGTACATTGGTGTTTATGTGCATGTCAAAATACATCTAATTCAATAAATAATCATTTTACCCAAACCTTTATGTGATAGATAAGTATAAATTAATTTATCATTTGCATACTTACTAATTTTGTGTGTCAAACAATGAAAGTGTTAAACAGTAATTTAACATAGATATTTTAAAGTAATACAGTACATTATTTACAGAGACACAAGTTTTGTTATTTTGTCTGTTTACTGAAGTATTCTCAAATTACCGTACATTTAATTATGAATATGGGCTTAATGTGCAGTCTCTTGTAACGACATACTCCAGGCAGGTTCTGTTAAGAATATGTTTTTATTTGAAGAATATATAATGCAGATAGCAAAGTAGATAATTGGTAGGTTTCAGGGCAGGCTTGGTATAGGTAACAGGAATAGGTCTCAGACAGGCTTGGGGTCAAGTAACAGGGCTGGCTCTCAAACAGGCTTGGTTCAGGTAACAGGACTGGTCCTAAGACAGGCTTGCTTCAGGTAACAGGACTGGTCCTCAGATAGGCAAGGGTCAAAAGCACAGGACAGGTTATCTTACAGGCAAGGGTCAAAAGCACAGGACAGGTTATCTTACAGGCAAGGGTCAAAACACAGGCAGGTAGTCAGACAGGCAGAGTTCAGATAAAGCAGGTGATAACCATGGCAGAAGGACAAAAGGATAATCCGGTAGGCAAAATCTCTCCAATACAGAAAAAGATTCAAACCAACCATACAGATATGGAATGCTCAGCATGAAGAACATACAATAACTTGCAAAGAGGCAATGACTTGTGTGTGCTTTATATACAGACTGGGAGAGAGCAGGTGTTCAGAATTCTGGTGATTGAGACCGGGCTATGGGAACGCATTCATGGGAATTAGGAACTTAAGAGTTACCGGAGTTGGAAGCTGTATTGATTTGGGAAGTGGAACCAGATTACGTTATATCTCAGCTTTAATTTAAGGGTATTCACACCTCAATTGAAGGAAGGGTTTAGGAATTACAGCTCTTTAATTACGTAGTCACTCTTTTTGAATGGACCAAAAGTTTCCTGGACAGGTGTGCTATCCCTTCATTATTTCCTCATGAATTAAGCAGGTAGAAGGTCTGGAGTTGATTCCAGGTGTGGCTTTCACATTTGGAAGTTGTTGCTGTGAACCCACAACATGCGGTCAAAAGAGTGAAACAGGCCATCCTTAGGCTGCAAAAAAAAAAGAATTCATCAGAGATAGCAGGAACATTAGGAGTGGCCCAATCAACAGTTTGGTACATTGTGAGAAAAAAAATAACGCACTGGTGAGCTCTGCAACACAAAAAGGCCTGGACGTCCATGAAAGACAGTGGTGGGTGATCATAAGATTCTTTCCATGGTAAAAACAACCTTCACAACATCCAGCCAAGTGAAGAACACTCTCCAAGTGGTAGGCATATCATTATCCAAGTCTACCATAAAGAGAAGACTTCACAAGAGCAAAAACAGAGGTTTCACCACAAGGTGCAAACCATTCATAATCCTTAAGAATAGAACAGCCAGATAAGACTTTGCCAGACAAAAAGCCAGCTCCGTTCTGAAACAGCATTCTTTGGACAGATGAAACTAAAATCAACCTGTAGCAGATTGATGGAAATAAAAATGTATGGAAGCTCATGTTCCGAAGCATACCACATCATCTGAAAAGAAATGTTGGAGACAGTGTGACGGCTTGCGTTTATTGATGATATGATACAGTCAGATGAATTCTGAAGTGTATAGGAATATTTTGTCTGTTCAGATTCAGCTTAATTCAGCAAAGTTGATTGGACGACGCTTCACTTTACAGATGGACAATGACACAAAACAAACTGCGACAGCCACCCAGGCAAAAAAAAGCAGAGTGGAATATACTGCAATGGCCGAGTCATCTCAACCTGATCGAACATGCATTTTACTTGCTGAAGACAAAATTTTAGGCTGAAAGACCCACAAACAAATAACAACTGAAGACAGCTGAAGTGAAGGCCTGGCAAAGCATCACAATGGAGAAAACCCATCATTTGGTGATGTCCATTCAATGTCCAGTCACTGTCTGCAAAGGACTCTTTACAAAGTATTAAAATTAATATTTAATTTATGATTGCGTTTTATTTGTCCAATTACATTTGAGCCCATGAAATTAAGGGACTGTGTATGAAAATGTTTGCAATTCCTAAACTTTTCATAAAAAATTGTTGTTTTAACATCTTGAATTAAAGCTGACAGTTTGCGCGTCAATTGCATCTTGCAATTACATTGAGGTTGCGTACAGAGCCAAAATTATGACAATTGTGTCAGTGTCCAAATATTTCCAACCTGTATCTATGATATCTAACAAAAATAGTTCAAACACATATGTTTTGTGGCTGCAAACAAGTACAAGGATCTCAGCAAGAAGCGAACAGTGTTGAACATCTAATGATTTATGAAGATACATTTTTGTAATCATGTTAATAACAGCAACAAACACAAACTGTGAGAAAGAGTAGCTTAAGTAGCTACAAACAGGCTCTCACTTTGGGTTTAAAAACTGACATCATTAACATATCTTTTAGGCTTTCAGAAATTTGGTTTCCATGGTAAACACCTTTATTAGAAAATGTAGATTGGTCAAAAGCTGTTATACACACATTGGGACTGAAATGCCATCGTCCACACAATATAAACACCGTCATAATGTTGGCAGACAACAGCAGAGCTGTAGACCTAATAAGCTACAATGGTGTACGCAGGCAATGCAACTGGCAAGATGTTGACAAGACAACAACCACTCCATTTGTGTTCAACAGAGCACAATAGTAACTCTACTTTCCAAGGCAACTAAAGACTTTTGGAACCTGACCCAGAGCCGTCACCAAATATTATCAGTTCATCATAGAAGACATCGTCACAGATTACTATATCATGGTCTGATATTAGAAATGCTCTTCATACAATCACCAACAGGTAGTGAAAAAAGCCTTATTACTTGGGCCATGTAAATTTTTAATTTTCCAAATATTATTTTACTCTGTGTATACACTATTGGTCAATAGGTTAACACTCAGGGATTTCAACAAGGTAGAATTATATTTATTAACGTATATATTGGTGAATAAAGGTATACTGTACATTTCTCTCAAAACATGTAAATTTGTGGGTTTCGAAAACCTTTGACCCGTAGTGGTTATTGTCAGTTAGGTGAAAACCATGTACTTCCGTACCCAGTAAATGTTTTCATAATAGATTTAGAAGTTTCATAACTGTATGTTAGTTACTGGAGTAAAAGATGTTTATTTTTTCAGTTCCTGAAATGCTCTGTTTTGAAGACAGTGTATGTGGTGTTCACCAGACATTGACAATACATGAGTATGTACAGTATGGCTGAATCCCAATATGCATACTACATACTACATACTAAAAGTACGTACTACGCAGGTGGTGCTAAAGTACGTACTATTAAGTATATAGTAAGCGAGTATGCTAGCATAGCGGATATACTAACGCGTCATAACGTTGCATCTAAAATTAGACCACTTCCAGAAGCGATGAAGCCCGCGAAGCTTGAACAGTAAACATTTGGCACAACCAGTTCGCATTTAACTTAAAATGTATTTTATATTAGTACAATAACCAAAAACTAATGTAATGACACATTTATTATTACCTAACTTTTGGATACTTACATTTAAACACAGCCAAAGAAGAATTTCGGCTTCGGAAACCCCTCCTATTTTGTGTCGCAACGGATTGTGGGTTATATCAGCCCAAAAAGCATGCAGG
>JACXGM010004691.1:0-37181 GCA_016801145.1 Umbra pygmaea
CCATAGGAATACACAATAATCATGTGGAAGTAGTAGCACCTGTGTACGTGAAATGGCAACATGCAGAAACTAGAGGGCGCACCTAGTGCACACTAACAAAAAGGCAATCTAGACTGAACATAATAACCCCAGAGGTCTGTTTAGTACTCTGGAGACCCAGAGCGATGTCCATGGGTGGGGCCAGGCCCGGTTGCAACATGGCCTCTCATTTTAGTCTGGCTGTGTAGTATATTGTTTATATTATAAGCACAATCTAAGTAGAATCATAGTCTGACCACAGTTAACTTGAAACCCGGCTGTGTTTCTCACCGCTATGGTAGCCATTTCCTTACCTAGCATCAGGCACCAATGTGTGTGATGTATGGTTTGCTCTAGTGGAGGAAATACGGTTGCAAGAACTGTCAATCAAACCAGAGCTGTACAGTGATGTCTAATGAGGTTGCAGGAAGGGCCCAACCTCTAGAGAAGTAGAAGGGAGAAAATACTAACCTAAAAACATCTGAAATAAAACTACAGTAAGTACAGAGCAGGGACCGATTTTAGGCTGACAGGGCCCATATACATTTTTTTAACCCAGATGCATAGGCATAAATATTGCCTAATATCATGGAAGGCATCTTTAATAGAAATGTCTGTGTTGATGGTCTGGAGCGTCAATTGACATAGAAGCAATGTTTTTTTTTTCCGGAATTCAATATTAATGTGATTCTGAGTTTAAGATATGCTGGTAGCTTTGATTGATGGGTCATTTTTCTGGTGTGCCTTTGTGTATGAATGTCTGTGAGCAGAGCGGAGATGTACTAAAGGAAAAGCATGACCATGCAATTTGTCTTCACAAAAGCGAGTTCCAAATATGATCTGCAACTTCAGAAGCAGTTTAATTATATAATAGATAATGAGGGGTCTAAACAAATTAGGTTAAACAATTAATGCATATAAAGCAGTTACTTGTAAGCATGTAGAGATATTTAGTTGAGGGAGAAGGCTTAGTGCCGAGAGTGTACTTCTGAGTGTACTTCTGATTAATTAATTCTTGAATTCATCCCTTTGAATTCCCTTTGCATTTTAGGCTTCAAACATACAGCTATAAGTCGCTTGGGGTATGTCTCTATCAGTTTTGCACATCGAGGGACTGATATTTTTGCCCATTCCTCCTTGCAAAACAGCTCGAGCTCAGTGAGGTTGGATGGAGAGCGTTTGTGAACAGCAGTTTTCAGTTCTTTCCACAGATTCTCGATTGGATTCAGGTCTGGATTTTGACTTGGCCATTCTAACACCAGGATATGTTTATTTGTAAAACCATTCCATTGTAGATTTTGCTTTATGTTTTAGATCATTGTCTTGTTGGAAGACAAATCTCCATCCCAGTCTCAGGTCTTTTGCAAACTCCATCAGGTTTTTTTCCAGAATTGTCCTGTATTTGGCTCCACCCATCTTCCCATCAATTTTAGCTATCTTCCCTGTCCCTGCTGAAGAGAAGCAGGCCCAAACCATGATGCTGCCACCACCATGTTTGACAGTGGGGATGGTGTGTTCAGGGTGATGAGCTGTGTTGCTTTCATGCCAAACATAACGTTTTGCATTGTTGCCAAAAAGTTCCAATTTGGTTTCATCTGACCAGAGCACCTTCTTCCACATGTTTGGTGTGTCTCCCAGGTGGCTTGTGGCAAACTTTAAACTACACTTTTTATGGATATCTTTCAGAAATGCCGTTCTTCTTGCCACTCTTCCATAAAGGCCAGATTTGTGCAGTATACGACTGATTGTTGTCCTATGGACAGACTCGCCCACCTCAGCTGTAGATCTCAGCAGTTCATCCAGAGTGATCATGGGAGGTACTCACGCCTCCAGCGGGTCCAAAACTCATTGGCAAGAGCTTGTTCATATTTCTATTAGTTTTTGAAGATAACTCTCCTTGGGAAGTCGCCTGGAGGAGCAAATGCACCAACTTTTTAGTTAAGCAAGGTGGCAGGGGTCAACACGAATGGTGCAGCTGGATCAGAGAAGACTGCAACCAGCAGCCTTGCATCCATAATTGCGGACACCTCAGCCGCAGTGGTGGAAAGTGTTTTGGACACTGTGTGAATAAAAAGACTCAAACGCCTATCTGCCTGAATTTTGACTCCTTCCATCCTCACGCCTGACAGCTTAACTTTTTCCAAAATTTGTTATGTTACGAACTTATTCCGAAATGGATTAAATTCGTCATGTCCCTCAAAATTCTACAAATAATACCCCATAATGACAATGTGAAAGAAGCATGTTTGAAATCTTAGCAAATTTATAAAAAAATAGAAAATGAAAAAAGCACATGTACATGAGTATTCACAGCCTTTGCCATGACACTCAAAATTGAGCTCAGGTGCATCGAGTACATCAGTTTCCACTGATCATCCTTGAGATGATTCCACAACCTGATTGAAGTCCACCTGAGGTATATTCAGTTGAATCGATAGGTTTGGGAATGCACACACCCTGTCTATATAAGTTCCCACAGATAACAATGCATGTCAGAGCGAGCCATGAAGTCCAAGGAATTGTCTGTAGACCTCCGAGACAGGATTGTATCTAGGCACAGATCTGGGGAAGGGTACAGAAAAATATCTGCAACATTAAAAGTCCCAATTAGCACAGTGGCCTCCATCATCCATAAATGGAAAAAGTTTGGAACCACCAGGACTGTAAAAACCGGAGCAATCGGGGGAGAAGTGCCTTAGTCAGGGAGGTGACAAAGAACCCGATGGTCACTCTGACAGAGCTCCAGCATTTCTCTGATGAGAGAGGAGAAGCTTCCAGAAGAACAACCATCTCTGCAGCACTCCACCAATCAGGCCTGTATAGTAGAGTGGCCAGACGGAAGCCACTCTTCAGTAAAATTCACGAGAGCCCGTCTGGAGTTTGCCAAAAGGCACCTGAAGGACTCCCAGACAATGAGAAACAAAATTATCTGGTCTGATGAAACAAAGATTGAACTTTATGGCCTAAATGGCAAGTGTCATGTCTGGAGGAAACCAGGCACCACTCATCACCTGGCCAATACCATCCCTACAGTGAAGCATGGTGGTGGCACCATCATGCTATTTGCATGATTTTCAGTGGCAGTAACTGGGACACTAGTCAGGATCGAGGGAAAGATTAATTCAGCAATGTACTGATACATCCTTGCTGAAAACCTGCTCCAGGCTCTGGACCTAAGACTGGGGCAAAGGTTCATTGACCAACAGGACAACGACACTAAGCTTACAGCCAAGATAACAAAAGAGTTGCTAGAAGAGTTGCAGCCGGAGCCCAGACTTGAACCTGATTAAACATCTCTGGAGAGATCTGAAAATGTCTGTGCACCGATTCTCCCCATCCAACCTGATGGAGCATGAGAGGTCCTGCAAAGAAGAATGGGAGAAACTGCCAAAAAAATAGGTGTGCCCAGCTTGTTGCATTATACTCAAAAATACTTGAGGCTGTAATTGCTACCAAAGGTGTTTCAACAAAAAAGTGAGCAGAGGCTGTGAACGCTTTTTCATTTTTAATCAATTTCCTAAGATATAAACCACTTGTTTCACATTGTCATTATGGGGTATTGTTTGTCAAATTTTGAGGGAAATAATGCAATTAATCCATTTCGGAATAAGGGTGTAACACAGGGGCGGGCAAACATTTTTGCTTGAGGGCCACATTTAGCTTTTGAAACCAAATGAAGGGCTACATTTTATAGCGATTTATGAAAAATAGGATATATTATTCAATTAAATTAACCACACCACCTACACAGTTACGTACGTATCCTACAGAAAATAAATGTTTTGTTTTCTAACACAATTTCCTTGTTTGACTTTGAATCTTTACTGTTTGTTTCAAGTCTATTTAGCGGACTCACAGACACCTGCGAATCAAGACAATAGCACATATGGAAAATAATTAGAGTCAATTTTTGTTTTTCAGATATAATGAACCCTTCAAGGTCTAAGGGGGTTGAAGTCCGCCTGGCAGCATGTTGATATTTTGGCTTCTGAAAGGGTCATAATTTGTCCTACAGTGAAGTGCCTTATAGTTTTGGATTCAGAAGACTCTTGCCTACAAGAGTCAAACACAAACCCATGTCATATAGAGCCAAAAAATACAAAAGATGTATGTTTAATTTTTTGTAAAATACTTGTAAACCATGATGAACATCACTATACAATCCATATTGGCATGCCTCCAGGATTGGCACCCCCCTTTCTGCAGAACCCACCCTTTCTAATGATACCCAGCATTTGTTTCTAGCATGTACACTTCGGGAGAGTTGTGGCATTCAAGCATCAATCAAATTTGAATTAATTTTTTAAATGTCTCAAGGGCCGGATCAAAGGACCCGGCGGGCCACATCTGGCCCATGGGCCGTAATTTGCCCACCCCTGGTGTAACCAAAATTTGGAAAACGTGAACGTGTAGCACTGTGAATACTTTACGGATGCACTGTACATCTGTTTTCTGCACAGATATGAGATCCTTTTGCGCTGTATGTTTGGGAAAAGTCTAATCATACCTGGGGGTAGTGTTGGAGCTGCTGGACAGCGTAAAGTTAAGACTTGTCAGGTCCCTGCACTCCTGACCTTGTTTCCCTATTCCTAGGGTTTTCTCTCCCTGCTCCTGGTTCCCTTGTATGTGTGTTGGTTTGTGTTTTTGTTTTTTTGTGTGTCATTCCTGTTCACCTGAGTCACCAGTTCCTGTTCTCCCTACACTCCGTGAAGACGCCAGCCTCATCAAAAAAGATTCCTTCCACGTGATCCCTCTGAAGCACCTGGGGCTCATTGTCTCCCTCCCTTTATTAGGGATTTGTTGGCAGTCAGTCCCCGCTGTATTATTAAACCACACAGTGCATTCACTAGTGTCGTTTTTATTTGTACATTCCAAGTTCTAGTCTATTCCGAGTATAGTGTCTCCTTGTTCATCTTGCCATTTCCTATCATCTTCAGATGGTTCTTGGATAGAACCCTCACCAACTATACACCTGCCTGCCTGAGTAGCATTCCTGTGTTAACTCAGCCATCTGTACTCCAACTTGGTGCTCACTTACCCTGCATTCAGCACCCGGTCCCTCCACCTGTTATCTGGTTTAACCGCCGACCATCTCTCACCAACCCTGTGCAGTCAACTGGCAGCCTGCCAGACACCCAGCAAACCTCAATCATCATCATTCTGTTACCTACCTGGATCATTCAACCACTCATCACCCCATCCTGCTTCCTCCATTACCATATCCACATCCATTGCAACAAATATAATCATTATCTCCTACCTGTGTCATCTGCTGCTTTTGGGTCCCTCCTGTTATCTGAGAAATATCCTGACAGGATCATTCGGAATTCTGGCTTCGCGACACACAAAGTGGGTGGAGAAGGAAAATGGGGGGGAACTACTCCGTGTTCTTCTTTGTACTTAGAGCCAATAGAGACCAATATCTCCTGTAGTCCATGAGTTTGCTTGTCTACAATGGAGTTAATGCCACATGCTATATTGAGATAAGCTAAACCTGGTAAGGTCTCTGAACTTGACGTAATCTTTGCTGGATACACGTGGGAAGTTATCTTGCTTTTTAAAGAGTTCACTCCATGACCTCTGGAGCTGCATAGTCTGTCTGATTTATTGTGTCTCAGACCATTTGGAGAGCAGAGCTGGGATTATTTACATCGACAGATCTAAAGCGCCTAACTAGGGATCGACCAATATGGATATTTTGTGCCGATGTCGATTTATTTTCCTCAGCCTTAGCCGATGAGTGATACGGGCTGCCGATTTTCTTGAGCCGATATTTGGAGCCAATATTATAATAATCTCAAAAAAAATATAATACATCCCAACATGTAGTAGCAACAATACTTTTCAATTTGGCATATATGATGTATAAATATCATATCCTGCACCTTAAACACATAAAAAATGTCTACATTATACTGCTGTTTACATTATACTGTGCATTACATAGTCATTCATCACATGTTCATATAATGTGTATAAATACATATATATATATATATACATATTACATACATGCTACACCTTAAAAGTAAAAAAAATGTACAATAGACATGCACCAATAGATCATAAAATATTTATTGTTTCGTAAAACTTACTTGGCAATAAATCTCTTACCTAACAATAAATAACCAGCGTCTGGTGATGTTGATGCATCGCAGACTTCCAGCAGTCATTGCAAAGGATATGCAACCAACTATAAAAAATTCTACTTTACATTCTGTTAAACTGTCCAATGTTTTTTGGTGACCAAAATTTGGGGGACCATTTACAAAAGGTTCTATGATTTCCAAATGGTTCATCCGATGTACAGTGTTGGTCATGTTACTTTAAAAAAGTAATTAGTTATAGTTACTAGTTAAATCTCACAAAGAGTAACTGAGTTCAAAACTGAGTTACATCATTATCAAAGTAACTAATTACCAGTAAAAGTAACTAATGCGTTAAAAATCAAGTATGTCAAATAACTTCGAAGCCTCAATGAGGAAAAAGTAGTGCTTATACTCACAGTTCGCGAAACCTACCTTTGAACTTGTTGGACTTGCAATCGCTCTGACTCCTGTTTGGTGTGTGTGTGTGCGACTGTGTCTGTGCGTGTGTGTGAACTGAACAGTGAACACCCACCCTACTTTGCCCCTGGTCGGTTGGCAAACGATGGAAATGTAGTCTAAGCCAATCATCATCAGTTGTGGTTGTCTACCACACACATACACACACACACACACACACACACACACACACACACACACACACACACACACACACACACACACACACACACACACACACACACACACACACACACACACACACCATAGAAATAAATGTTGCAGGTCCTGCAGAGAGAAAGCATGCTCAGACGAAAACCACTTCATTGAGCTCAATTAAAGTAACGCCACATTTTATTGTCAGTAACGGTAACGGCGTTGTAACGGAGGAAACAGTACTTTGTTTGATTACTCATTACTCATAAAAGTAACGCCGATAGTATTGCCGTTTATTTATAAAGCTGTTAGTCCAATTACTGCCGATGTGTATAAATATACCCTCAAATTAAAGTTGACAGTCTTCACCTCATTGTCATTTAAACCTTTAAAAATGCTAGTGTACAGAACACTAAAATCACATGCCCCTTCAGTCATAACTGACAACTGGTATTGCAGTTCTATTAAATATATTTACTAAAGTATTTAACTAGACATTGAACCTTGGCCAACCTCCAAAATCATACAGGGTTTCAAGTTATGACAACCATTGATTGATGTTTTGACATCTCACAGAATACTTTGTCTTTCGACTACATGTGGGTAGCATGCACTCACACTTACAAGCCTACTAGAGCTAACAACATGTGAACAAGCAGTATCAACTGTCTTTGTACAGAGATTTGATGCTGGCTAGCTTTAGAAAACTCTGAGTACATCTGGCTTGCTTCGTAGTACAGCAGATCACTTAGATCTGTTTGACTCATGTTGGGAAGGTTATTTTTAAGCTATAGATTAAAAATGTTTCATGTCCTACTCATACGGCATGCCAAACAAAATTTAAGAATTGGCCAAATATCTAACGGATCTGATTACCAGAACAGGAAAAAATACAATATGGAAAGTGAATGTAGCAATTACAAACACAAAGTCAGTAACCATACCAAGCTGTCTGAACCTCATATTACTTACAGTATTAAAACCACCACTATGAAGTCTTGTGGTACATTATTTGTTTTTAATAGATACACTATGGCCAAAAGTATGTGGAGACCTTAACTAATGGCTGAGAGTGGAGGAGCTGATGTTCAGGGGTTAGGGCTTGGAGCTTTACCGCCTTTATATTACGGTAGATACCAATAGCTTTCAGCAACATTTTCCAAATATGCACAAGCTAATTTCTATACTGTTTGTCTTTACACTGCCATGTCTTCAGAAGGCAATTGTGCATTTGTGGGTGTGTCATTAAAGACATCTTGCGCTGGGTGCCTGAGCACTTCACTCAGAAATCAGCCCATTGACTTACAGTGAAGAATTTCCCCATAATACACATTTCTCCTGGGCTATTCTCCTGGGATCTTTCAATTTCATCTCATGTGCTACCTCCGGAGGACGCATGGAATTCGAGAGAGACCTGCAGGTTTAAACAGTACAATTGTGTCTCATCCTGATGTTGGCTTGAGCAGATTCGGAAAATGTTGCTGAAAGCTATATGTATCTATAGTAGAGTAAAAAGCCTCATAATTCCTGTAAAGGGTAATGCTGCAGGATACAAAAACATCTGTGCTTGACCTCACAAATGTTATTCTGGCTGAATGGGCTCAAATTCCCACAGACACACAGCAAAATCTTGTGGAAAGCCTTCCCAGAAGAGTGGCAGACGCAAAGAGGGGGCCAACTCCATATGCTCATGATGTTGGAATGGGATGCCCAACAAGCTCATATGGGTTTGATGGTCAGGTGTCCACATATTGTGGCCATATAGTGTACCTCAATCTTCCATTTCTATATTTACACCTTCCATTTCCACACAACAGCATTAATAGCCATTCTGTTTTTAAGTGTATTGTCGTTATGCGTGAACACCACCATGAGATATGACATGAGAAATTATCTGGCACAGGCCTTATTGAGATTGCATCGAAAGCAAAAAATGGGTACAACAGCATTTTTTCAATTTCCAAAAACCTGTGTTTTAATTTATTGAGGTGCGCTCTACAAGCTCTGTAAAGATAATGTCACATTGTCTGGAGCAAGGTCAATCTATGGAAAATATCAACAAAACAGGGGCAATGACCACTAAAGCCAAATCAAAATTCCTTGTTAAAGAAATGGCAAAAGACATGAATGTTATAGAAGGCTACTCTCTAAAGAAACAGCCCATAGAACAAGAATTGACCAGAGAAAGTTGTAGCCTCACAGCTCCTTGTTAGAACCTGACATGGTGAACTGACCTATCATAGTCAAGGGGATGACTGTCGGGAGACAAAAATCTCTCTTAGACACTGTGTACAAAGCTTTTTGCTCATCCACTGGCCTTGTCCCTCAATTTGCTATCAGGGACCCAGAGCCCAGCAACAGTCACCCGGCAACATGGTTAAGCCTCTAAACATATTTCCTGGCCTTACTTGGGTTAATATATGTTCTTTCAGCACAGCAATGCTATTTTATTAGCTGAGAGTGTGGAGGTTTATGTCTCTGTGTGTCTGTGTACGTCTCTTGAGGCACCTGGTTATATTGGAGCCGCCGCGGCCGCCCCTGGTGTGTTTGCTCTGGGAATATTAAAAAGACGTCAGCCTGCTGTAGCATGGGATATTATATCATAATTAGCAGGGGTTCCGGGCTGGCACGCCGTGAGAAAACAGATGGCGCACTAATTCTATTAGCAGGGCAGAGATGGCCGAGCAGCTTTTAGCGTTGGCCGAGTCTGGCGACCTTCAAGCCACAGGATCTGTCCTGCTGCTTGGACCCCCAAAACTATCACTGGCCTGCCACTTCTCCAGTTACACTTCCAATTTGACAAGGCCTGCAGCAATAGCTTCAATCCGGGGATTTTCAGTCCAAAAAAACATTCATGTCACACCACTGGACACAGTGCATTCACACTGTCTTTTCACATGGAGCTAAATGTGAGAATCTCTGAAATTGTTGTAAAACCAATTCATCCAGAAAATCAGATGTAGTCGAAGAGAAACACGATCTTCATAACTTCAATTATATTTTAGTCCACAGGGAAAAACATGATATTCCCTTAATCGCCACAGCTTATCAAAACCATGATATTGGCCATGATATTGCCCCACGATCACAATATGGACTGTCATTGCATTAGCATAACTGTTATGATCACAGAGACTTTACTACTACCATACTATTTTACTGCTATTACATTATCCATTTTGTTCATGTTTATGCATTTATCTTCGCCTTCCACACATAAACCTAAAGTAACTTGGGGATTATGATTATACAAATGATGTTTAAGCAGCTTGGTACCCAGTGGGGCAGTTCAGATTTAGTGCCAGACTCAAGGGGACAAAAGAAATTTAGCCACCTTTAGACTTGAAATTGCAACACACCAGTGACCAGTCACGCTGCAAACCCTGAGAACTCCTTTGGAATACTGAAAAGTAGGGTTCTCCATTTCTGTCTGTCTCTCTGCCTCATTCATGCAACTCTTCACACTTTCTGTCTTTGTCTCTCAAATTACCTTCCATTGCTCTAATTTCCCACCTACTCTACCTTCCTTCCTCTGTCCTTCCTCCAATCTCCCAAGATACATTAACTTGGTAACTCTGTTTGCATGGCATATACAATTCCTCTTAATGCATGATTCCACTAAGGTCTGTAATGGGAAAGGCTTAGACTTTAATCTTGGTCTCAGCGCTCTGAACCATTGATAATACGGGCATCAGACTGTTGAAAACAAATCATGTTCTCTGTTTTGTTTACAGAATACAAGATAGAAAACAGCACCTCACCACACAGCATTTCTCATAGCACTGACCTAAATTAGGGAAATCAAATGACAACGGATGAAAGCTCCATGCATGAATGTATAATTAACTGAGGTGTATGATATTCAATACACTGAAGAAGAAACTCTTAATAGTAAGTCTCAGTCTTGATGAAAGCCAGAACTTTCTACAAAACATAGCTTTAGAAATCAGTGTTCTTCAAAATTCCATATGTACAAAATCATGTTCAATCAATGTTCACTGCAAGATAAATTTGTTAAAGGGAATTTATTTATGATTGGAGGAAATTAAAAATAAAATGTTTATATATGTTTGTAGAGAATTCCAACTTTCTCATAATCATTGATCTGCACTCTTTGCATAAGGGAAGGGGAACTGGACACCATATTGTAGATAGATCTTAATTGTTTTGACATTACCACAGTGGGAATAAAGTCCAATATGGACTAAAGTGGACAGAGTCAAAAAACGAGCATGAGGTCAAATGACTCTTTGGTTATTTGGACTGAACACCACAGAGTATGTTCAGAACACACTGCATAAGTAGTCTTTAGACCTCAGAGAAGTTCCAAAAGATATCAAACCAGTAGCCTTGCTGTTCATGACATACTGTAAGGTGAAGCAGTGGAAGAAGCATGCCCTCTGCTAATAGACATTTTTCACACAAGAGAGAGGTATCAAAGAAGTTCTTTCTGGACAAGGTTGTGTTTTTATTGACCCCTCGCACAGCAAGGAGGATAAATCAAATTTAAAAACCTTCAAGGATCACAGTTGGAGAAATGCAGACATTGGTTCTTGGGGTCAGAAAGTCTCCAAAACTATGATCAGACACATCAAAGCGCACATCGTTTGAAAGGGTTGCTATTAAAAAAAGTATTTGCATTCATTAAACAAAATCTCAAGAACCTACAGTTTCCCAAACATCACTGGAACTTCCAATGGGACCTGGTTCTATATGGTCAGATGAGACCAAACGTTTGTAAATAATCACCACGGGTGGGTTTGGAATAGAAAGACAGACAGCCATGGACAGTAGCATTGTTTGGCACGGGCGAAGCTGGCAGCTGCCCGGAGCGGCATTTTGTTCATGACACATGGGGGCGGCACGAGCACGTAAAAAAATCCTCTGAGCCGCGAAGTGGTTTTCTATTATCTATCATTTCACCGTGCTGGCAAATTTAGAAAAAAAAGTCAAGAAGATGAGAAATGAGCAAATGATAAAGGTATGCATCTATGTTCTCTCTGTATGATTACGGAATCCATGTCATGAATGAAGGGCTAATGTTAATTGGTGTATAACTTTTACATTTGTTAGCCTTTTTGCTATGATGCTTGCTATGCTTATACAACAATAATTTGGTTTTAACTCAACAAACACAAGATCTAATTTCACCATAATAATGTGCTTTGCAACAAAACTGTTAAAGTTCAGTTATTATTTATTTCCATCATTTGGGTTAACGATAGGCCCTGTAATTAGCCAACGGAATCTTCTAATCTGTATGTAGTTTCAAAGACAAACATTTGCTATTTGCTACAACTCTATTTTGTGACAAAGTATAGTTTAAGTATAAGTCATAAATTAAAGTGTGCCATGCATAGAATTCAAGGCAGTAACCAAGGAGCTAATGGTTCCTCCCTAAAAGTTAGATCAATATAGCATGTAATAACAGACATTTAGCGTGTAAGGGCATGCTTATGTAACCCTCCTATTATATTTGGGGTCAATTTGACCCCAGGGTGTTTTAGCTGTGTAAAACATATAATCTTACTGTCTTTTGCTTTCAATTTCAATTGTAATTCAATTGCAATTTCAGGGGCACTTCTAAAATATTTTGGAGCATCCTCAGCACTGGTCAGGATGAGACACCCACCTCCCCACTATACAGGACTCTGCTGGATTAGTCTTGACCCTTCTGGATGAACTACAGTATCATCTGTCCTCAGCTACACGTCTCCACAAATATCTCTGCAAACATCTGATATTGAGGATGAAGACCTCTTTGCCTCTACTTCTCGCCAGCATGAGCCTTCAGGTGGGTTTTTGCATATTTCTGTATGTGTCGGTGTGTGTGTGTTCCAATGAAGAATTTGTGCAATTGAGAAATATAATTTTCACTAATGTTTTTATAATAAAATATGACGGTTTGTGCAGATGTTTTTTAGGGGGTGGCGCTCAAAGGGGGTCTCCCCCAGAGTGTAATTTAATGTAGAACCCCTATGGAGAAATGTACCTGTATGGTGCTGGATCTTTGATGTTGTCGAAGTAGAAAATGGTGGGGTTAGATACAGATGTGGCCAAAATTATCATTTTCATTACTCTTTTACTTTTTGATTTAAAAAAGATGTATATTTAGTACATATCAGTTTATATCCACCATCCTTTATTTCACATTAAATACACTTCTCAAAAACATTAAGGGAACAAGCAATCATCATATTATAATACAAAGTCAATTTAACTTCTGGGATATCAATCGTTCCAGTTAGGAAACATAAGCAATTGTTAATCACTCATTTGTCTCTCATATCTGGCTTGGATGCCAAGGAGCCAGGACCAACTGGTACCCAACAACACATATGAAAGATGTTAGTTGGGTAGAGGAATTGCAAAGGGAGTTGTGGGCATATTTTGCCCAAGGCAGAAACATCTACCATTCCCCCAGCTGATCCTGGCAGTAGGACCGCAGGAACCTACCCACTTCCTGGTTCACATGCTCCAATGCCCATTGGCCTCTGGATGGAACCCAGAGGTGAGGCTCACTGTGACCCCTAACCTCTCCATAAACACTTTCAATATGCGAGAGGTGAATTGAGGGCCACGGTCAAACACAATGTCCTCTGGGATGCCATAGTGCCAGAAGACATGGTGAAATAGGGCCTCCGTGGTCTGCGGGGCTGTGGGTACCCTGGGCAGAAGGAGGAGATGACAAGCCTTTGAGTACCTGTCCAGAATGACCAAGATCGAGGTATTACCACAGATCAAGGTAGGTCTGTAGCAAAAACAATGGACAAATGTGAGAAAGGTTGTTGTGGAACAGGAACAGGCAATAATTTCCCTGCAGTAAGGTGTCTCTGCACTTTTTTCTGAGCGCACACCAAGAAGGAGGAAACATGCCTTCACGTCCTTAGCTAAAGTGGGTCACCAATACCTGCCAGTCAGACAACTGATGGCCCTGATAACCAGAGGAGGGAATGGTATGGGTCCATTAGAATAGCCTATATCTGCTTGCGACATGCACAAATCTCAGTATCTTTCTCTTATCTCACTGGTGCCACGATACATGCTTCAGGCACAATCGGAGTGTTGTCCACTGGCCTCTCCTCTGTGTCATACTGGCATGAGAGCGCGTCTGCCTTAACATTTATTCAAGCTTTACTTTTATAGAATTTCTCCCAAAGTTCTAAAAGCTTTTTCAAAAAAAGAGAAATATCAATGTTATCGATGCTTTGGAATAGATTTGCAGAGAAAGTGACACAGAATTGATGATTGACTACCACATCGTCGACTCCACAAGGAGATATTTTTGGAAGGATCCTCTTTTAGATCGGTGAGTAAAATAAGTTCTCATTATAATCTAGTTGTATACATTTGTAGTTATTATGACACATGGCCTTTATAATACTAGATTTCGCTGACATTGAAAATCCACAACAATTTGGCCTTTGTTTAGTCTGCTCATTGTTTTGAACAATCAACATTGGAATGCTGTGTTTTGTTTTCACATTAGATTAATTATTACTATTTATTTATTATTGTATTATTAATGTAAGTTCACAATGTAGAGAAACTAGCATGATATGAAACTTGAGTTCAAATTTGACACTAGGCCATTGTTGGCTGCTAACTTGGCCATTTGTATAAATAGGTGTGTTTTGTAAGAATATAAACTTTTTTAAACATATCATGTTGTTATAGTTATTTATATGAAAATAATTAATTTGGACACTTGGGTACATTTGGTTACATTTGGGCACAATCGTGAAAGACACTTGGGGTCCTCTTACAAAATAGTCAATAGCTCCTTGGCTGTTGACTCTATCATTCAAACATTTTAGACATTTGTTGTCCTTCCTCGGGGGACATACTTAGAAGTGTTTCCAGCACCCAATCTCAATATTTGTCTTTTTATTTGCATTTGAAGGATGATGTACATTTTGTTAATGTAATTTAATCTTGTGCCAGATTCACTGTGTACATTTATTATAAATTATTTTGACAAATCCACAAATTTTAAAGTATCTCCTTTAAAAGAATATCAAGCATAAAGTGGGGCAAAAAAGTATTTAGTCAGCCACCAATTGTGCAAGTTCTCCCACTTAAAAAGATGAGAGAGGCCTGTAATGTTCATCATAGGTACACTTCATCTATGAGAGACAAAATGAGAAAAAGAAATCCAGAAAATCACATTGTATAATTTTTTATGAATTTATTGGTAGATTATAGTGGAAAATAAGTATTTGGTCACCTACAAACAAGCAATAATTCTGACTCTCACAGACCTGTTACTTCTTCTTTAAGAGGCTCCTCTGTCCTCCACTCGTTACCTGTATTAATGGCACCTGTTTGAACTGGTTATCAGTATAAAAACACCTGTCCACAACCTCAAACAGTCATACCCCAAACTCCACTATGGCCAAGACCAAAGAACTGTCAAAGGACACCAGAAACAAAATTGTAGACCTGCACCAGGCTTGGAAGACTGAATCTGCAATAGGTAAGCAACTTGGTGTAAATAAATCTACTGTGGGAGCAATTATAAGAAAATAGAAGACATACAAGACCACTGATAATCTCACTCAATCTGGGGCCCCAAGGAAGATCTCACCCTGTGGGGTCAAAATTATCACAATAACGGTGGGCAAACATCCCAGAACCACACAGGGGGACCTAGTGAATGACCTGCAGAGAGCTGGGACCAAAGTAACAAAGGCTCCTGCAGTGCCAGATGTGTCCCCCTGCTTAAGCCGGGATATGTCCAGGCCTGTCTGAGGTTTGCTAGAGAGCATTTGGATGATCCAGAAGAGGATTGGGAGAATGTCATATGGTCAGATGAATCCAAAATATAACTTTTTGGTAAAAACTCAACTCGTCGTGTTTGTAGGAGAAAGAATGCTGAGTTGCATCCAAAGAACACAAAACCTACTGTGAAGCATGGGGTGGAAACATCATACTTTGGGACTGTTTTTCTGCAAACGGACCAGGACGACTGATCCGTGTAAAGGAAAGTATGAATGTATTGTGAGATTTTGAGTGAAAACCTCTATCCATCAGCAAGGACGTTGAAGATGAAATGTGGCTGGGTCTTTCAGCATGGCAATGATCCCAAACACACCGCCCAGGCAATGAAGGAGTGGCTTCGTAAGAAGCATTTCATGATCCTGGAGTGGCCTAGCCAGTCACCAGATCTCAACCACATAGAAAATCTTTGGAGGGAGTTGAAGTCTGTGTTGCCCAGCGACAACCCGAAAACGTCATTGCTTGAAAGGAGATCTGCATGGAGGAATTGTCCAAATACCAGCAACAGTGTGTGAAAACCTTCTGAAGACTTACAGAAAACGTTTGACCTCTGTCATTGCCAACAAAAGGGTATATAACAAAGTATTGAGATGAACTTTTGTTATTGACCAAATACTTATTTTCCACCATAATTTACCAATAAGTTGATTAAAAATCCTACAATGTGATTTTCTGGATTTTTTTTCTCATTTTGTCTCTCATAGATAAAATGTACCTATGATGAAAATTACAGGCCTCGCTCATCTTTTTAAGTGGGAGATCTTGCACAATTGGTGGCTGACTAAATACTTTTTTGCCCCACTGTATGTATCTCACTATACATATACAAATATAACAAGAGGTTACTTTTGGGTATGTTTTTAGGTGGAAATAGTTTTTTAGGGCTGGATCTTTATGAGGTTAAGACGATACCTGCTGAAAAGGTTAGATGCTCAGCTCTTCAAGTTAGGACTGATGTGGGTGAAGTTTACATTTATAACACATTTAAATCTAAGAATTACACCACACAGAGCAGTTTACACAGACAATATAAATGCTTTTGGCAATCCATAACAGATGGATGTCAGCTAATTCATTAAGGTAAGGATTCTTGCACAAACATAACTTCCTTCCATAGACTAAGATAGTCATAATGGTGAATTTATTTAGTATCGCACACCTACCTGCACATATGGGAAAGGCTAGTTACAATAAGAGTCTAATACATTAAATTGGATCTGACAGCAAGTTTATCTGTTTCAAATCTGCAAAGTAATTAAAAATTATGTAATTCCACTTTAAGTGAAATGAGTCAATACTGTATAATCAAATGTATGGAATGGGAATATGATTTTAAATACCAATTTTGGAATTGACTGGATTCATTTTTATGATTGATTACATGACCTTTTAGTCTATCAGTTACTGCAGTGGACGCTGCCTCACATTCTGCTGGGCCAGATCATGGAGAGCAAGACAGACACATGGCAATGTTTGTGCAGCTGTGTTTCTGTTCAGTTCATTTTACCGTGGCGCTGCGCTACGGCAAAAATACTAACGCCACGCCAAAAACATGAAAAACTCACAAATCTAAAGGTTCATTAGTATGACTATTAGTAGGAATGAAATGAGTGTTAACTGTAATGGGGTGTGCTCACAGATCTTTCTCTTAGGGCGTAAATGAGGGTCTCCATGAGGGTGGTACGAGGACACGAAACCCTCTAGTGGGACCTGTGCTCACAGCTCAGCACCATGCAGCTCGATTGGCATTTGCCAGAGAACACCATAATTGGCAGGTTCGCCATTGGCACCCTGTTCTCTTCACAGATGAGAGCAGATTCACACTGAGCACATGTGACAGACTTGAAAGAATCTGGAGACGCCGTGGTAAATTCTGTGCTGCCTGCCACATCATCCATCATGACCTGTTTGGTGGTTGGTCAATGATGGTCTGGGGAGGCATGTCTTTGGAGGGTCGCACAGGTACCTTGACTGCTGTAAGGCACAGTACACTCTTAAAAATGGTCCCATGAAAAAAATAGTAAAGAACTGGCAGCTGGGTTGCCAGCAAGTAACTGTACAATTAACGTTATCTTGCTGTATCTAAAATGTACAGTTTGCTACTGTTTTTGCAAATACAGCATACAACTGTTATTTTACTATGTTAACAGTAAAATACTGGCAAAAGGATCAGCAATGAATTACAGTTTATTTACACTTTATCACAAGTGGTATATTTGCAGCATTTTACTGTAAACTACTGTACAAATACAATACATGCTACTGTATAAGCTATTGAGTAATGGATGCCTAGCAAAAGGACTACAATGTGTATACTTCTTCTTTATGAACCTTGGGATAATAAATTATTCTATATTATAACAAAGGAGTTCTCTGTATATCACTTTTTAAATTAAGAAATAACAGGTCTACCTTGCTTGCCAGAACAATCATGAATCTCGACCTGCACTATAAGATCAGATTCAGAAATCCAGTTGCACTCTACGGTGTCACAGTTGCAGTTAAGCTTCAGACTGAAACAAATGTTTAACAAATTAGTGACCATTCCAGTATCACCAACGTTATCAGATTAAAGAGAGAATATCATGCATCCCTGCATGAAATTTAACATTAGCAATTATAGAAATGCGTTTCCCAAAAGCGTCATATGTATGTGTCAAATACATTGTAGAAATGATTGCCACCAATGGTTTTTACAACCTATTAAACTTACAATCCTTTTGGGATTTGCAGCTCAGATCTGTACTTTGAAGTTGTTAATGTTAGCTCATCACACTGTCCGCTTGAGTGAGGTGTTCCTGCTTGCACTGTTTTGTGTGTCAGCTCAGACTCCAATCTCAAACCTGACATGGAAAATAAAATATTAATGCAATTCCAATGCATTACTCATTTCAATAACAAATCACTTAAAGAAAAAAATTTTAGTTGAAGAAACAATGATCTTGGGTTTAAAGACAAAAGTATGATGTTACAAAAAGCTTATTTATTTTATATTCATATCTGATGGCAGGTAGTCTACCAAAATCTTTATCACAGAACAATATGAGTTGAACGCAAATGTGATATATTATGGCTATGCTAAAAAGCAAAGCAAAAAGGTACTCGCCTACTAATTAAGAAGATGACATTGGGTGAAAAACACCAGCAACTTATGGGTGGTGCTTGGTTTACCAAAGCCAGAGATCTCACCTCAAAGTTGGTCACTTTTTTCAACAGTTTTTTTTACTAAAAGCATTACAGACAGAAAGCAGGAAGTGAAAATGACAAAATAACAAATCAGCAATGATGTAGGACATCATCTTGCACAAGGACAACTATCTTTTTGGAATAGGAATAAGCTGGTTTTAAAAAGTATAGGACAATAGTGAGAAATATGAACAACATTTTGATATTGACCTGTTTTTATATCCCCCAAACATTGTCACACTGGTTCAGGAGCCCTGGGGGCATGCCATTATGGATAACCCAGCCTCATTCTTCAGGGTTGACATGCATTCAAACATAATACACTAAAAACATTTTTGGGGGGTGTACAGTATATGACATAATACATAAAAGCACTATTTCAGAATGTTGGATTTCATTCATCCACGTTGTAGCCAAGGGTCTGCTAAGTCCAGAACCATAAGGCTCTCTAGATCAAAGTATGACCTATGCAGAGGCCAAAATGTCAACCTTGTACTAGGCAGTCCTGGGTTCCTCCTGGTTCAGGATGATGTCTGGCCTCATGTGGCCAGAGTTTGTAGGCAGTTCCTGGATTACGAAGTCATTGCTGCCACTGACTGGCCCACACATACCCTTTCCTTGTGTCCAGCTGAGAACCTCTGGAACGTTATGTATCATTGCATCCCACGCCACCATGTAGCCCCACAAACTGTCCAGGAGCTCATTGTTGCCCTGATCCAGCTCTGGGAAGAGATCCCCATACGCCATCTCATGAGGAGCATGCCCAGACGTTGTCGGGAGTGCATACAGGCATGTGGGTGCCATACATCCTACTGAGTCACATTATAAAATGCCGTAATGAAATTCACGCAAGTTGAAAGAGCCTGTGATTTCAATTGATTACTGTTTTTTTAATAATTTTCCCAAATTTTTTTCCCTCCCAATTGATTTTGCTTTCCATTCTTCCATCGTTGTTATGTAATTTTTTTCGCAATTAATTGCACAATGTATAGTAAAAATTTTGATGTTTCATTCATTGAGACCTGATGTGTGATATGAGTGTACCCTTAATTCTTTTAAGCAGTGCAGAACACAAACTTCGCTTTTGATACATAGTATTTTAAAAGATAAAACAAATGATAATCGTCCTTATAAAATATTGAGACCTGTCTGCCTGTCTGAATGTTTGCCTTTCTGTCTTTGAAGAAAATAACTGCACTCAAGCACTTCATGTAGCTCTAACAGTGATTCTACACTTTTCAAATTATAGTTAGGCCCACTCTTCTTGAGCAAAGAGCTCTCAAGTTGATAGGTGCCAACTTCGAGTTTCAGCTCTTTCCACAGAATAATGAAAGTATAAAATATTCTGCATTACAACTTATTTTGCAAATTGGAATTAAGTGTCATAAACATTAAAGAATCATGGATGGTATTAGTCTCCAGACTCTTTGGATCACTGAAATCAATCTCAGATACCTGTGGTAATTAGTTTGCCAGGTGAGCCCAATAAAATGAAAACTACTTAAAGGTACAAAATGTCATTTTTGTCTGCTAGGGGTCTCTCAATCAAAACAATACCACAATTATGCCAGCAATGCAAACTCAGATTTTTGTTTTTTCTAAACAAAAGTGCTCATTTTAATTCATTGCAATAATCATTATTAATTAATTATAAAGCTAGTGAAGTGTAACCAAATACATTTGTATTGTGTGTAAAGAAACAATAAGAGCATTTTGTTGGTAAAACATAATAATTTAACACCCCCCTCCTGGGGTACCGTTACACTAGTTACGGTGAATAGCTAACTAGGCCGCGGGCTTAGGCTACGTCACTGGAAGCTACTTGCTAAGGGGCGGGCACTAAGTTTGCTTTGAATTCTGGACCTTGTGGTATTTAATTATTATTTATTTATTTATTTAAACTTCATGTATCCAGGTGAGGACATTTAGAACAGTTCCTCATTTGAAAGAGCGACCTGGCCAAGATAAAAGCAGCGAGGTGCAAGACGACATAGAGTTACACATGAATTTGTACAAGTGTAAAAATATAGAATAATAAAAGAGTACAGTTTGCAATCTTCAGAATAAACAATGTAAGGATATGTACAGGTAGCGCAACAACTGTCGGAATTAGAAAGATAGATTAATTGGTGTCATGGCAATATACTGTGAGTGCAAATAAGGTCTGAGAGGTAGAATAATTGAAATACAATTTCACAGTGCAAAAATAACAGAAGAGTAGGTGACATAATGAGCATGGATATGGGAATGAAACTGTGTCATGACAGCTGTGCAGGTGAGCAAGATGCGTTGAGGATAGGATTAGGTCACTAAGGCATACAGTGCCTTGCGAAATTATTCAGCCCCCTTGAACATATCAAACTGTAATTTTTTGTGAAGAAGCAACAACAAGTGGGACACATTCATGAAGTGGAACGAAATTTATTGGCTATATAAAACTTTTTTAACAAATTAAAAACTGACAAATTGGGCGAGCTGACAAACTGACAAACTTTTCAATTCAAATTATTATACAAAATACTGTCAACAAATAGAAACCTATACAAGTGCCGAATACAATCTTCCCAAATCTGCGTATTTTGCTCTGAGGAAGCAGAGTCTAAGATAATCTTTTTTGGTATTGTCCATATGTAGCATGTTTTTGGTCACAGGTACAAGAATGGATGAATAAATGCAATATTTATCTTGAATTAACAATACACATAGCAAGCTTGGAAATGTAAAATGTAATAGTCAGTCAATCAATAATATGATATTTATTTTAGCAAAAATATTTATCTTTAATTCAAAATTGGTGGAGTCATTGACAATAGAAATGTTTCATAATTATGTGAAGCATCACAATACAGTAGAAATATACATGTCGAATAGAAACCCAATGTGGCTATGGCTAAGAGATAGATGGACAATATTGAATTTAAATAAAGAGTTGATCAAATAAAACCAAGATCTGTAAAAAGCACATAAGATTTGCAAATATTGTAAAAAATAACACGTTGAATTATATGGATTATGTGGTAAATGGAAAATAATGATTGAGGAAAATATAAAAGGTATAACCTAGAGGGAAATGTTAAAATGGCAAAATGTATTTGGTCACAACAATTGGTCAGGTAATGGTTAGGATGGGGATAAAATATAGAAAGCAATAATATAAAAAATGTGTGGGATTGTAAATGATGCATGTTTTAGCACAAAGACAAAACCTATGTTAAATACTGAAGCTGATCCTTCCCCCCCAAAAATAATAAGATAGCTAATTTAGAGGCTTGGCATTAGACACAGTTGACAAGAAAAGATTATTCCAGTGTATAAAAGAATAAGAACACATCCAAGCCACCAGGTAGAATTGATAATAGTAGGTATTTTAACTCCCCAGCACTGTCCTCATAGCCAGACAACTTTCTCATGGTCGCTGGGAAAAGATGCTGTCGGCCTGCTCGGCTGGTGTCGAATTCTAAGCCAGCGAGAGACACTTTCAACCGGTTTTCCCCACTGAATTCTGACTCAGGGTGTCTCTTTTGGGGATTGAGCGGCAGACGCGTTTAAGCAGGACCAATGACAAAGATGAAATGAATCCATTACCCATAATATTATACTTAAGGATTAGCCAGCGATTATACAGTGTTTAACTGGGGCAAGGGCTACAGAGGTAGAAGCTAATCTCAGGTTGGTGCTAGTGAAATCTAAAATGGGCAAGGCTAGAGCATATAGAGATATAATTCACGTTGGCACCCACGATGTTAGGATGAAACAGTCAGAGGTTACTTAGCAGAACAGCTTCAGCTTGTAAATGATCTAGAAAGATGTGTCAGTATTGAGTAATTATCTCTGGCCCCATCCCAGTTATGGGTAGTGATGACATCTACAGTTGACTCACACAACTCAATCGCAGGCTGAAAACTGAGTTCTGCCCATCAGGGGACTTGCCCAGAAAAAGATTTGAGCCTAACTTGCTGAAGAGTGACAGACTCCATCCTAGCTGGAGTGGTACTCTTCTTTGATCTAGCAACATATACAGGAGTATAAGTCCAATAGTCTCACCATGAAATATGGTGTAGGTCATGTTACAGGTTATTAGCCAGTCTACTAGCTTAGTCGATTCTGCCACTAGCATTGCCAGTGAAGTGAATTCTGTTTTCCTCATTGAGACTGTGACTGTACCTCTATCCATGTAAAGCTAAACAAGGTGGTGTTCACCTTAGTAATCTTACTAAAATAAAGCCCTCCACCATTACTGTCATGAATTACTTTTTTTTATGACTGTTCCACAGTAAATCGGTTTCATAGTATAGCATATACAAACGTTTCCATAGATTATTTATGTCATATACACCTTTGTTCTTTTTCAATATATCAGAGAAAAGCCGATAGTATATTTCAGTTCCTTTCGCATCCACTGGGGTGCTTCTGTATCAGTCTAAACTTGAGCTACCACAACTCCCAGAATTCCAAGCGAATTTAAACACACCGACACACAGAACATGAGCAATTCTACAGCACACCTCTGAAGAGCTTGATGCTAGAAAGTTATACATATTTGTTTTTTTTTATTGTATTATTCCTCATTTCTATTCATCATGCCCAAGCAATCCCAAAAAAGGAGTGATCTTTCACACTTTTAATAAAAAAAATTCAGGGTCTGCAGTCTGAATTTTAGGTCGGAAGATTATAAAAGGGATCTACATGCTGAATTAACCTGCACTACAGCCTGAAAGAGGCTGAAAAGCGATGCGATCCCATAATTTTTTTCTTTATCTAGAAAGAAAAATTTATCCACGTTTCTACTGGATTATCTGTAGAAGATGCTCCCAAAACAGCTTGCTCAAGCTGAAGACTACATCTGTTGTAAATGTTCATTGGTGTACTCGGGCGCAAATATATATGGTTGGATGTCACTCAGAATGTTAAAGCAAGTTGTAAAATTCCTCGTCTGCAAATCCTTGGTTAGTAGCCATTGTGTTACCAGCAACTTTGTTTACGAACTGTTTCACAGAATCCAGAGAACATGTCAGGTGGGCTGGGCTTGGAACAAGGAAGCCAGCATTGTAGTTCACTACATACTGAAAAAATCATACCACCTCGTCTGTTTAGTATTAAAACGGCTGATAGAAACGTCACAGAAAGACAAGCTATACCTTAAAAAAATCAAGGACAACCGAGGCTTTAAAGAGTAAGGTTTGAAAGCCAGATCAGTATAACAGGGATGCTTATTTTCGTGACAGAATACATGCCTATATTCATTTTTCCTATCTCCACAGTGCATTTATACCACATGGTGACGTCAGAGAATGAAGTTTCAAATCTTGCTCTCTCACTAGCCAGTCATGGGTGAAACATCTCACTGTTCTACAAATGTCTGGGAGAAGCTACTAGCACCTCCAGATAGCTGTAGGGTGAAGTTTCCCTTTAAAAATAGGACTACATGTTTGATCCCTTACTTCAAAGCAATCATAGTCAATTAATTAATTACGGATCATAAACTCGATATGATTGGGCTGTGTGAAACCTGGCTTGATTAATTGATTGCCCTTAGTGGAGCCTTTCCTCCTGGTTACACTGGTGACCATATCCCCTGCAAGTCTTGTAAAGGCGGTCGTTTCACCATCATTTATGACACTGATCTTAAGTTTACACCCAAATAAGTAACTGGGTTTGTGTCTTGAGGTTATAGTCATGAAATCTTTTTGGCTTACTTTTTTATAGCTACTATCTACAGGCCACCTGGGCCACACACAGTGTTTCTTAATGAACTCCCTGAATTCCTATCTGGCCTAGTAGTCATGGCAGACAATATAATTTGTGGTGATTTTAATATTCATATGGAGAACTTAAATTACCCTCTCCAAAAGGTTTTTAGAGCAATAATTCAGTCCATGGGTTTTGTCAAACATGTCTTAGGACCTACAGACCTGTAGATTTATAGATTCGAATGATATCAAAAACACATGGGTTTTCTCATTTTCATTGCATATTTCCTCAAGGCCACCTCTGCAATATATATATATATATATATATATATATATATATATATATATATATATATATATATATATATATATACACACATTTTGATCATTGCTCTGTTAATCATCATAACAAGGAAAAATCACCCACACTACCCACATAATACACAAAAAAAACGCCAGTTAGTGCTTAACACGGCTGCTAGATGTCTGACTAGAACCGCAAAATTTTTAAAATATTATCAAAATTTTAGACTCTCTTCACTGCCCATTAAGGCTAAGGCTGATTTCAGTTTTACTGTTAACCTACTAAGCACTACATAGACTTTCCCCTACTTACCCGTCTGATTTGGTGCCTCCATACATACCTTAATGTACACATTTTGCCGGCCTCCTCATTGTTCCTAGAATTTGTAAACAAACAGATGGAGGAAGGACTTTCTCATATAGATCTCCAATTTTGTGGAATGATCTGCCAACCCATGTTAGAGATGCTGACTCAACATGTAAGTCTATGCTGAAGACTCATTTCCAGTAAGTTCTATGATATATTGTAGTCTGGTTCAGGGGGCTAAAAGACTACAGTGGCACTGTTGATGAACCCCCCATGCTGGCAAGCCTGGTAGGCTCCACTCTCTACACTGGGATGTCCTCGCTCCAATGTTACTCAGGGGCAGAGTCACTGACCTGCTCATTTCAACCCATGATACCACATACTTTTGGGTTGGGACTACACTGTGTGGACTATACTCTACCATCTTTCAGGGTGGTTGCGGTCTGTTGTTGTCCCTTTGGTAGTGTGGTCTTGGCAATGTTGGTGTGTCTGAATCATGCCTATTTGCACCTGCCTGAGATTCTCTATGTGCAGGACCACATCTCCAGTCTCCCACTGATTCACTTCCCAGATATTATGCTGCAATAGTGTATGTGCCAGGGGACTAGGATCATTCTATCCTTTCTCCGTCCACACTTAAGTCTAATTGATATGTGACGGGGGACGAGAGACAGTTTATACAGTCCCCATGAAAAAGTTTAGGCACCCCTGACAATTTCCGTGATTTTCATTTATAAATAATTGTGAATTTGAATCAGCAATTTTATTATGATATATGAAATAACTGAAGGACACAGTAATATATCGGTAGTGAAATTAGGTTAATTGGATAAACAGAAAATGTGAAATATACATCCAAATGAAATTAGATAGGTGCATAAATTTGGATTATGGAAAAAATTATGGAAATTGTCAGGGAGGCCTACATTTTACATATGACTGTAAAGAGGGCTTGTAAGTTAGGGCAATATCTATGAGGGTGCCCTTGCTTGCAGATTTGAGGTTGTATCTGATAGGTTAATTGATAATTTGTGTGAGATTGAGGGCATCAAGTATGGATAATAACTTGGTTGAGGCACTAATCATGTCCCAGTTTAAGTCACCTATCAGTAAGGACTCAAAAGTTAAATGGGGAGCAATCAATTTTGAAATGATGTCTAGGGCAAAACTAGGAGATGAAAGGGGTCTATAACAGGCAGCTGCAGTGAGAAAATTATTTTCTAGAAAATCTGATTTTAAAAGTAACAGCTCAAACTGTATTGGCACAGACCTGGACAGGATAACTGAGCATTGCAGCCTCACTCTACAATAGACTGTGACTCCGCCTCTTATTGCAGTTCTATCTTGACAGTAAATATTGTAGTTGGGGATTGAAACTTCAGAATTTTTGGTGGATTTCCTGAGCCAGGATGTAGACATGGCTAGAATATTAGGGTTGGCTGAATATAGAATAAATCATTTATAGGAAGTAGGCTGGGTTAACGTGTATGAAACCAAGGTTTTTATAATTACAGAAGCCTGCATCAGAGAGAACCTGGAGGGTGGGGACATCATTATGGGGTAATAGGCCAAAGTTGGGCTCTACATCTCCTGAGATGCAAAGTAAAAGCAGTATAAGGGTGCAGCAAAAGGCATTGAGATTTGAATGTTTAATGTGTTGGGCAGAGTGAATATGTGGAGTGGAGTTTTGATGGCACCGCTGATGGCACTGGGGAAAAGAGCAGATTGGAGATGGTTGGCATGGCAAAGGGGACATTTTTCCACCAGAGTGGCTGCTGGGAGGTTTCTGGTCTTTGTGGACCAGGCGATGGAGTGTACCGCATGTCAACAAGCAGCCCTAATTTCTTGGGTTGCTGGACTGGCAGTGAGGGGGACTCTAGCTGGTTAGGGCGGCCAGATGGTTGAGCGGAGATCACTTGCGCACTGGAGATCACTGTACCCTCACTTTCCTCCTCACCTTTGTCCTGGTCCCTCTCCCAGCAGACTAGGTAATTCGCCTCTTCACAACGTCCTATCTGACCTGCTGTTCCTGCTCCTCTCCATCATCCCCTGTCCAAGTGGGCTGGTAGTACAACAAAAATCACTCAACTTATATACTGAACTAATTACAAAGGGTTTTGCAGCTGTGACTAACAGGTAAAGGTGCATTGAATGATAAATGAAACGTGACCTGAATAGACACGGGAAAATCATTATAAACCAGACATTTGAGGATAAGTCAAAATTCACACAGGGGGAATACCTTTAAGGGATACCGTAACAACAATATGTCAACAAAGTCTCACCTATTCTGATTTTAAACGTACTCTAGGTGATGTATTATTTCAAATCTGTTAATTTCTCTCTATGCACCATACTTATCTGTAGAGCACAATGAAATACTTTGTACAAAAAAGCACAGCCTAAAATGAACAAATTATATCAAAGATAGGCCGGCACATTATCCTGGAAATCCAGACCCAATCCAAAAGATTAAGGGTCTGGCATCGAGTAATGAAAATGGACCAACTCAAGGGGCGGCACCAAGCATGTATTTGAAAATCTCACTGCATGCAATTGGATAACACTACGATCAATCACCAGTGGGTTTTCGCTAAGCCCCATACATTTAGCAACCAGCAGAGCTAACTGGTGAATTAAACTCTTGCCGTATCCAGTCAGCAAAACAACAAAAACGTCCTTCTTGCACCGTCTTCTGTTCCTCTTTTAGATAAAAAGCCAAGTCTAACTCGTTGATTGTAAAGGCCAAAGTCCTTTCAAAAAACTTGTGTTCATCCAACGTGATATCTTAGAAATCCATGATACTACCACGGACACTTAATTTCAAAGTCTGTGGCAGTTCCACGGAATGTCCGAAAATTCTGTGAAACTGCCACGGCTTTAGAAGTTAAGGTTCCGTGGCAGCTTCACAGAATCGCATGATGACGTAGCAGAGTGTAAATACCGTAGATTTTGCAGGTAGGCAGGTTGGGGATGGTGGACGGGCGTAAAAACATGCGACTAACATACCAAAGGTTGCGAGTTCGAATCCAGGCGGACACTTTACATGTATTCTGTTTTCTATTCCAACGCGATGCAGACGTGTTGCAAACATGCTTTTTATCATTTTTTACTCACTAAATAGAAGTTACATCGAGTTAACAGCAAGGTTTCTGAGTGGTTAAGGTTAGGTTAGGGGTTTGGGAAAGGCTTAAATCGAATTAACAGCAAGGTTTCTGAGTGGGTAAGGTAAGGTTAGGGGTTTGGGAAAGGCTTAAATCGAATTAACAGCAAGGTTTCTGAGTGGTTAAGGTTAAGTTAGGGGTTTGGGAAAGGCTTACATGGAGTTAACAGCAAGGTCTCACTGTGCGCCAATCGCGGACTTTTCCGTGAAACTGCCACGGATTTTGATCCGTGTTCATTTCACAGAATTTTCACCCATTCCGTGGAACTGTCACGGATTCTGATGGTCATACTCCGTGGCAGTTTCACAGATTTCTAGGAGATCAGGCTGGTTCATTCGTAGTTTACTAATGACTTCGACGTTGCAGCACTGTCGTCATTTGTTTAGCTCGCCTCTGGCTCGCCTATTATCAGATACACCGATGTGATTGGTGCAGCTCGGCAATAAGGGCATAGTTAATGAGCATCATTACTGAATGCCATAGTGACTCGCTGAGCAAATTCAAATTGTGCTCTCGTGAGAACTCTGGATTTCCAGGGTACCGGCACATGCCAATTGACCAACAATGTGGAAGTACAAATGGCAAAAATACGCACTGCATAGTTTAGAAAAACATTTTCCCCGCTAAACTGCTTTTAAAATATAATGAAGTAAATGTTCTACAGCATTTGGAAGCTGGTCAATAAAAGAGAAAGTATGTATATGTTTACACAAATTCTACACATTATACCTTTAATGCGCCTTACAATATCCCAACTTTCATTCAATATCTCTGTCCTCATCGCAGTGCTGCCGCAGCCTCTGCTGTGTGTGACTTGACAGTGGCTAATGGCACAAAAGAATTGCAGGTTGCTTGAGCTGGGCACCACACCACTCTGGGTCCTGTGGTAGTGCCTCCAGCAGTAGCTAATGTGGATCTTAATGAAATCCTAAAGTAATCAACCTCCCTTACTTTCCTTCTATATTTACATGACACCAGGGTTCTCTTGGGGGTTTCCGTGGGTGGCCTGAGGTAGGCTTTTACAACGGTTCAGCTTTAATATCTTCTTGCTTTTCATCACAACCTGAGCTCGCATAGCAGAACAAACAGCACTCACAAAATCATGTTGTCTTTCTATAAATATCATGGGCCTCATCTCATTTTTATTTTATCTCCATCCCTTTCACTAAAGACCCCGGAGTGGGCTAATATCTCCAGGGAGTGTGGGCCATGGTCATATCACCAACTTGATATGACACACTATTGTGGTGACAGACAGACACAGACAGACACACAGGCAGACAGGCAGACAGACGGACTGATAGACAGATAGACAGGCAGACAGACACAGAGACACACAGGCAGACAGGCGGACAGACGGACAGACAGGCAAACAGGCAGACAGGCAGACAGGCAGACAGGCAGACAGGCAGACAGGCAGACAGATAAAAGGGCAGAGAGAAGGGGGAGTAAGTAGCAACATGGCATTAAGCACACAGAAAAAAGTAACATAGCAGAAGAAACAGCATAAATCATAAATATGTTTGACAGTATAACTACTATATCTAAAATAAACAAATAGTCATATCAGACTAAAACCTTGTATCTTCAATTTTGCAAGTTCTAATTCATTTCTTTATTACCTACTTCAATGTATCCTAGGACTATGAAATGTTATTGAAAGTGGTTTGTGGCCCCTGAAAATGAATTATTCAAAAATTTTATTCAATGTTCATTATATTTAAATTCATTTTCATTTTTAGTTTCCTGAAACATTCCTGTTTCAGCCATACCAGATCAGACTGTAGCAAATATGCATACAAATGTTTAAGAGAAGAAGCACATTTTAAGACAATTCGACACATACAGCAATCTGCGTCAAAGGAAAGACTTTCACTCACATATCGAACTTATTCTCAGACAGCTAGAATGAGGGTATTTTCCCAAAGGCGAAGTTGCAGTGAAACAAAAGTCCCATCATATGTCATTGGTTTATCTATATTGGTCTCATTTCCCCTCTGGCCTTTCTTCTGTCATCTGGATTACTGTTCATTCCATCTGTCCACAGCCAATTCACCTGCTTCACTCTGTTGCCTTGCATGCCCTCATCATAATCAGTCATGGTCTTGATAAACAGCAGAGAGTGAGGAAGATGGAGTTAGTAGTTACTTGTCACGCCATACAACTTTTTTAAAGGCTGGGATCAGACGTTTGTCTACCAGAAATCTAAGCCTCCTCACTTCCTCGGCTAGATGGAGAGAAGTAATTGAACAAAGCATAGGAAACATCATAACCCTCCACTGCAGTCTAAGAGAAGAGTGATGTCAGCCCCAAGCACCAAGCACATCCGTCCTTTGGATTGTCCTCTTGCGCAATGTGCTCTTAAATTAACACAGTGTTTTTTGCATGATCTGGAACTAAATTAGAATCAGTATTTGTTTCTTCCATGCATCAAACCTAGCATAACTTGCAGTTTGGAAGTGGAGGTACAGTACATGTAATACGGTAGCTGAAGGATCTCCAGCTGAGTATACCTGATTAAAGGGAGTGTAAATAAAGCAGGTACTGTTCCTGGCAGCCATCACGATAATACTCATTAGTCAGAACGACAGCGTAATGATGATTATTATTCACATCGTTGCACTCATACCTTTGTGAGGTTAATTCAGTCATATTTTTAAATTCCATTCAGACCTATTGATGATCATTGGAGCAACAACACATGCCCTCATTGGGTTTGCATTCTGTGCATGTACAGTACATCCACAGACTTGCTGAGTTCTCTACCATGCACACAAACTAACATACATACTGTATTATTAACCTTGAGACTGAAGTAGTTTGAAGCGACATTGAATTCTGGCTCAATTTGGCAGAGCAACCAAGCCCACACTAACAGGAGAGTAGAATAAACTAGAACACCTAAACACAAAGGAGAGAGTTCATAAGAAAACATAAAGTGAACAGAGAGATAAGGCTTGAAAGTGAACAAAATAAAAGGGCAGAAATGTTTAAACATGATTTGCAGGTTAATATTATATTTACAGTGTCTCACTTGTTTTACAATAGTTCCCTATTTTACTCTTAAGTTTTCCTATCAAAATAAAGTGTTTATGCACTAATATAAATTACTACCTTGTTAGTCATCAGAAAAAAAGAAACTCATTTGATTGAGGTTAATATGTTAATTGACCTAATTACGTTTCCTTCACAAAACACAATGATCAGATGTAAACAAGCAGCATGTTGTTGTAGTCTTGATGGCAGGTGCATTACGTTAGGGCTTACAAAAGAAACTCCCCTTTCCAGTTCTCCAAAAACTCGAAGCTTCATAGGAATAGTCAAAGTGTGAGCGATCACCCCAATGAAGGAGAGACCCTGCCGCCTCCCTTCTCTCTACACAGACACCCCACCATTCCACCGTGGGGGACTTTTCCGAGAGAAAGAGCAGAGGAGAACAAAGCCTTACAAGTCAAAGTAATTCTAAAATGTTAAGGTATTCGGGATATTGAAGAAGAAAAAGTGAGGGGAGATCCTTTGCATGTTAATGAAAAATTTGAATGGAATGTAAATAAAGAAAAAATAAACACAACGATACGTAAACAGAAAAAGGCAAGCACAACAACATCAGCTTTGTCTGTTGATGGAATTTTTTACAAAGCTGACTATGTGATTATCACACACTAACAGTCAGGAGCAGTCACACACACTAACCTTAGCTAGAGTGATAAGAACACATTATGTAATCCGAATAAGTGGGTCTGGATCCTCTAGAGTCCACGCAAAGGCAATGGGTCCCTGGAAGAAATGATGAGGTTTTCATAAGACACTCTAGGACCTGAAAATATATAGTTGAAAACTTAGATGTCTGGAGAAATTATAATTGGATTTTCAACTACCCTATTGGCTAGTTTAGTGAGCGACAGCTAAGGCTGGTAAACATTTGTTTGTCGTATCTGCAAAATGATGTAAAGATAATGGAAATATTATTAAAGCAGTCATTGACATAGACAAGTGGAGAGGGAAACTTAGAGAGGAAGATGGTGAGATATGAATGGGGTAGGAGTGACACAAATCCAGTAAGGCTGATAATGAGGTAGCAAGAGAAAGTTCTGGTAAGTGTAATAATGAGGAAACAGAGTAATTATGAGATAACAGACACATGTTTAGTAATGGTAATATTGAACTACCTGAGAGGGTAATAATGAGTTAACAGGGACAGATCTATTAAGGGTAATAATTATCTTGTTTTGGCAATAATGAGGTACCAGAGATGGATCTAGTAAGGGTAATATTTTGGTAACAGAGACAGTTCTAATAATGTGTAAAAAATGAGATAATGGCTAAAGGGGACATGACTCAAACACTCTATAGTGGGACATTTCAGATGTGCGTTAGAAGGATAGAGGACTGGATAACAGTTATTTTCTAAAGGTTGAGTGACCTCATACTGTACATCACCATGGCACTCTGCTTGTCTCAGCCAAATTAGGAATGTTCTCTCTCACTCCCCTCTACCTCAACACTCTCTTTCACATGCGAATCCTCCTCCTCCAGCATATTAACATACACCTGATTGTGGGGTGCACATACAAACATAACACATAGAAACATACCAAATAGAAACGTACCACATAGAATAATACCATATACAAACACACCACATAGAAACATAACACATAGAAATATAACACAGAAACATACCAAATAGAAACGTACCACATAGAAACATACCAAATAGAAACGTACCACATAGAAACATACCACATACAAACATACCACATAGAAACATACCACATACAAACACACCACATAGAAACATAACACATAGAAATATAACACAGAAACATACCAAATAGAAACGTACCACATAGAAAAATACCACATAGAAATATAACACAGAAACATACCAAATAGAAACGTACCACATACAAACATACCACATACAAACATACCACATACAAACACACCACATAGAAACATAACACATAGAAATATAACACAGAAACATACCAAATTGAAACGTACCACATACAAACATACCAGATTAAAGTGTGAGCACAATATATGGCAAGAAGGGTGCGAAAATCAAAAACTGTCTCCTGAATTTAAAAATTTTAGCAAATTCCATTAAAACAATACATCAGTGATTGATTTTTTTTGTACAACTTTACAACAACAAAAAATTGCTAAAAGCATGAATGGAGAATTACAGAGAAAGATAAAATGTCAAAGATAAATAAATACTTAAATAATGTTGAACAGAAAGCATTGAATTTGGAACAATTGACTATATTCAAAATATATGGGTTGAATGTAGTACGCTATTCGTCTTTTTTGTGTCTCTGTAGAATGTAAAATGTCTAAGGATAATTTGAGTCAATGGTTGGAAGGTTGTGGAGAGAAATGTCTGTAAAAAAGGGATGCTGAACATTCTTAATAAAACAATACTCAACTTGTTTTATCTCAAGTCATATGTTTGAGTGCTGCAAAAACAGATCTACAGATGCTCCAAATTGCTTCAATGTAGTCAAGGAGGCAATGTCAACATAATGCACACATCTACTTCATGGTTTTTGTAGAGAAGTCATCAAAATCGTCACTTTTTAATTTGTACAGTATATTAAGGGGTTTACTATTCCAAACTGTGCAGACCCCAATTGGCACAGTGGTATAAGTCACTCCTCACCAGTTGCTGTGTTACAAATTGTCTCTACACTGCCCTGGGGGGACAGGTGGATGTTGGTGAGGGCTGCCTGGTCACATTGCGCTTTAGAGGCTCTTTGTGGTAGGTCAGATGCCTGGTCAGACAAACTAAATTGTGGGATGAAACTGGATAATGCGTTTTCCTCAGTGCGCCCCTGAATCTACAACGAGTTGTTGCAAAAAGACCGAGCCATAATCGTAAATAAGACATTATGCATTTGGAATTGAAGGCATACAAATGTAACTATTTAACGTACAATAAAAATAAAAAGCTGTCAATTTAATTTAACTGTACAGCTTTAAAATAACAATAGCAATCCCCAAATTTAGAATCCATGCAGTGTAGTATATTAACATGATTGCATGGAACTCTTTGCCATCTGAATTTATGCAAGTTAGTTGGCAGTAAAAAAGGTACTCACACAAGTGTACCTCACACAAGATCTCACAACACAATGATTTCATCCAGCTGAACATTTTACCGCAATAACATTTTAATGTAAAATAAAATGTTAACCATGTTTGCATAGCATAGAATCACCTGCAGTAAACAGCAAACATAAATAGAATACCAGTATGTTAAAATAATTGTGAATTGAACTTGGGAAATGGGCTATATTTAAGCAGACAGTGTGTAAAGGTGCAACTGAATGATTCAATATATTTATATTATAAGGTAACTCTGTAAAAGATTCCAAAGCTATTTGTGATCTGAAAGTAACACACCCAAAATACCCTTAATGTTAACCACTATGGAAGTAGTTTAAAGACGATATGAGTGTGTTACATATCCAAATTGTTTTTTTAGAGGGGTGGCATACGGCAACAAGGTTCAAGGGGGCCTTGTTCATTTAAAGGAAAAGTCTAAAACCTTCAGAAAATTACAAAGTAGCCTAAATTGCTTCATGCATTTTTGTGGCTTTGCAACATCAATTTTCCTGTTTAAAAAAAACATTGATTTTGAGAGAAAAAAATCTGTGAAACCTTGAAAAAATATGTTAAAACCTTGACAAAAGCTTGTATTACAACTGAGTTTATTGTTGGAATATCAAACCGAAACTATGTCATTGTTAATCTTACACTATTTAGAGTTGCATTGAATTAACTGAAAAAATATATGTGCTCTCTGGCCCAAACATTGGCTTAAATCCAATTTCCACTAAGCATTTTGTTGATCTGCCAACACTTCCAATACATCTTTTGAACTAATTTGTCACGGTGTTGGTGTGGTGGTGTAGAAAGGGAGACCAAAAGGCAGCAGATGGTTGTTGCTTGTTGTTTCTTTTAGTATTTAGCTCCGGGAACAGACATACAATAACTTAGCAGGTGACTGTCAAAACGAGTGCAAAACGGATATACAAAAGTAGCCTACGTGCTCTCGACAGTGGCACGGACACTAAAACTGTTAGCTAAAACTCCTGTACAAAGCGTACGCATAACATCCAAAAATTAAGTTAGTTACATTAAGTGTGTTGTTAAATTTTGTAACACTTAACTAACGTAAGTGTACAGTTCCCGAAACTTCTCACAGTTGATTAACAAATATTCCACCCGTAACGTAATTCAGATAAACAATGCCCAACACCTCTCTTTAGTCTGGACAGCTTATTTACAGAAAGTTAAACTAACTAATAGAACAGGCTGTTTGTGAGAGAGGTGACTTGTAAATTTAAGTCACACAAAGGCTTCTGTATTTATTAATTACTTAAGTGGAACTAACACCAATATATGTAGCTACTTTGCAGATTTGAAGACAGACAATTATAAAATAAGTATTAATAAAATCTCTTTATATGCGGTTTAAAAAATAGGTTATATTTGACCATGACGTAGAGTAAGGAAATATTGTCAGTGTCACGCGTATACTAATTGACAGGAGGCAGATGCAGATAACAGAGGTTTATTCCAACGGTCAGCAATAACCAGGAAACAATAGGCAGTCACATGCACGTCGTATAGACAGGAACAATACTCAGCAAATGGGAACTAAAAGGGCCATGGTTTAAATACTGTAACAAACACATATTACTAATCACAGAAGCAGGTGCACCTGTGTGCGCAACATGAAACACCATAGAGAAGGCTAGATGCATGGCCTGGTACAGGAACAACTAAACAGAGAGGGCTTAACTCCTCTGCCCTAATATTCAGGGGATTGGGACCTTTGGCTCCGAGAGCGAAGAGGTGAAGTCATTATAGGCAGTATATTTTGGTGAATCATGTAGAGTCCCACTTTTGTGAAAATTCTATGAAAGTATGGTAACTTACAGTTTTTTTCAGTTGCTATGGTACTATTATCAATAGTATGGTGCAATGTTTCAAAGAACAAGACTCCCAATGGATCATACTTGTAAATAATTATGTCTTGTATTCAAAACAACACTTTTGGTTTGTAAACATCTGTTACTACAAGAGCAATAATTCAACCAATAGGTTTTTTGGTGAAATACAATGAGTACATTTGTTAAGTCATCTAAACATAACATAGTGCAGTCATTGTAACAATCACTTTGTCCAAGAACAAACAATGTAAGACATGTGTTTCAAAATGACTCTTTGAAGTGCTACTACATGTTCTCGGTTACAGGTCATTTCACTGTGTTCACATTAGGTAAAAATATAACTGTACAGTACCCATCACAATCAACATCTTATAATCAAAAGTGTGATTAATGAATACATCTTCTCCCATCATATAGGTTTTGTCCAATTAAATGTAACAAATACTATAACACGGAACTGAAATGTGCCTATGTCCTACCATCCCACATGGAGATATTTCCCACATGTTTTGCAGGCATTTGGACTGTTGCTCGTTTGCCGATGAGATTGCACGCACAGCGCCGACTTTTGGCCAGGTTGAAGCCAGCATCATCAACAATGATAAACTTGTGAAGGTTCACAGCATCAAGCTCCATCCCCCTCTGAGCCTGCACTCTTCTCTGACAGGGGCCTTGCCTACCTCTCTGAGCCTGTCCTCCTCTCTGACGGGGGCCTTGCCTACCTCTCTGAGCCTGCACTCTTCTCTGACAGGGGCCTTGCCTACCTCTCTGAGCCTGCACTCTTCTCTGACAGGGGCCTTGCCTACCTCTCTGAGCCTGTCCTCCTCTCTGACGGGGCCCTTGTCCACCTCTCTGTGTTTCTCTCTGATGGGGCCCTTGCCCACCCCTCTGAGCCTGTCTTTCTCTCTGACGGGGGACTTTACCCACCTCTCTGAGCCTGTCTTTCTCTCTGATGGGGCCCTTACCCACCTCTCTGAGCCTGTCTTTCTCTCTGATGGGGCCCTTACCCACCTCTCTGAGCCTGTCTTTCTCTCTGATGGGGCCCTTACCCACCTCTCTGAGCCTGT
>JACXGM010004692.1:0-37138 GCA_016801145.1 Umbra pygmaea
AGTTGTACATTTGTATTACTTTATATTTGTGTTCCCTCATGTACTAACTACAGCACATTCTTACAAGTAGCTGTGGGTGTTGTTTTGCGAGAACTGAAAAATGAGAAGTGAAAACCCTTTGGTTTAAGGAAACACCATGAGACCAAAGAGCGTGAGACACATTTTGAAATAACACATTTTTTTGACACCTTCTCAACATGGAGCTTATACACCACATGGAGATTTGCAAAGTGAAACTTTTTGTACCTTCTGACTTCATTGACCAGTGCTGAGAAGGGCTTCTCCCAGGCATACATTTTTATGATGCGGATTCCAGACACCACTTCATTCATTGTGCGTATCCTGTTGTCAGTCAAGGCTGCAGTTTTACTCCTGCAAGAAGCATCCAGTCGTACATTAGGTTATCAAAAGGGCCGCTGTTACTTCTTTGACAACCTGGGTTTATTGACAAGATAACCATTATGTTCTCAGCACATGGAGATATGCGCCATGCTAGGGATAATCATTACACATCGTAAACACAGACCAAAGATCACATAAGCATTGGTACTGGGGTTTGTACTTGACAAGGGGTGTAAAAGAACATCACTGCTTGTTTGAAATATCTAAGTCTGCTTTGTGCATTTGATGTGCATCACCTGAACTTAGAGAATAGTCTCCCAAACATGATCTGTGTTGGCATGAGGATAAGAAGGACGGCCATGCCGGCGAGACACGACGGCCCGATCTCTGACCACAGCAGCCCTAGGACAGCCGCCGCCTGGAGTGGCCCCGCCCACAGGAAGTGCAAAAATATTGTCACCTGTAACCAAGCAAGGGGATCATGGCTTGAGCTCACACATCCTGAATTTAGAAGATTGATACAACAGTAGTCTTATCTTCCAATATACTATATGCTGCTACAGTCACTAAAATTAAGTGTACATTCTATTCAGCCATGTTGTAAATTGTGATGAGTCATGGTAGTCGTACAGATAGGTCTGTGAGTATACTGCCTTGCATCTTGTGATTCAGGGCAGGTTGGTCATAACTCACCTTATCTATAAAAGCATGTGATGCTGATATTCACTTGTAATCACAACAACACATTACTTAATTTATTTTATAAAAATAAAAAAGGCTTGATTTAATAAAGCATACATGTTCTTTCCCCCCACTGTTTATATGTTGTCATTAATTTCCATTGAGTAGGACAGCTCACTGGAACAGCAGTTCTGTACGTATTTAGCATGAGATCAAGGATTGGATTGGTTTGATTGGTGAGTGAGTGAATTCATGAATTAAAAAGACTCATGACTGTTGCAGGACCTGAGAGTTCTAGGCATCTTCAACCTCCATGTTGGCTGCGGTAAAACATTAGCCGTGATGATCGAAGAAGGCTCAAGACACTCAACGTAATATGTCTTGTAACTCATTCATGTGTCAACTTTAAAGTTAAACTAGGTGTAAAATCACCATGATTCACATCATTTAGATTACCTACAAGCAAATCATCTTCAAATGTACCACCGTGAAGGAAATGTAGAGACAAATATCACTAAACATTAAACTTAGGCTGGCCATGGATTAATATAAAGAGCAAGGTAGAAAGGTTTCATGCTGCGTGGTTGGTGGATGGAGCGGTGGATAATATCTCTTTCATATAGGTCCAGAGTAGCTCAATTGGGAGACCATGAAGCTTACAACATGAGAGGTGCGTTCAATTCCAAACAGTGGCCCAGAGCAAATATAAGCACTCACCACAGTAAACTTAATGAGTTAAATGTATGTATAAATGTCTATGCTCATACAATGTCTCAGTATATTTCGAACAGCCTAAAGTGGAATGGCGTGTAGAAGCACAGGAGTTCTCAAACCTGAGATTGGAAGCCATTTCACTTCTTTAGCCAAAAGCCGCTTTCCGACCAAGTAGTTACAGGAACGTAGTTATAGGAACAGTCCACTTCTTAACAGTTCTACTAACTACTCTCCCCCAAAACCGGTTTTGCTATTTGCATTCGCACTGGTCAAGTGGCCATAGGAACTGGTAGGAGGGGTAAGAGAGTGACGCAGGCACCGCAACAGGCTCTTATAGCTTCATCTCTAGACTTTAGCATAGCGCCACATACAACAACATTTCACAGTTTAATGTTTGTAACACTGGGTGTATGATTGGAGATAAGTGTGTAAATAATCTTATGTCTATGCGGATGATCTGGTTGTTTTCCTGGTTCCTTCAGCGGCTTGCTGTTCGTTCAGATTACGAGGCTGAAAATGACATCCAATACAATTTAAAAAAAAATAATGTTGTGTTGATAATGTAGTCCTACAGAGTTCTAACCGCAGCGTTTAAAAACTAGGCTGGAGTCATAGAAATAGAATAGCTACTTAACACAGAAACACAAAAGATGAAGGCTCCAGCATAATATGTAGTATTATAAGCAACAGACAAACAAAGCAACCGGTCAATTGTACCAATCAACGTAGACCTAGGAAAAGGGAAAAGGGAAAGACCCTGCTCTGGAGTAGGAGCTAAAAAGGTTATAGGAACGGCGATGCGAGGAACTAAATAATCCCGCAATTTCTTCTATCGGAACACAAGAAAAAAAGGGTTATAGGAACGTTACGTTCTAGGAACTGCAAAAATCCCTGCGGTCGGAAAGCAGCTATAGACTTGATTGTCTGAATAACCTAATTAAGGTAATTAGTTGACAAGTTGAGTCAGGTGCACTGGATCTAAGTCAAATATCATGGCCTGGCTGGTGGTCTCTTAAGATACCTCTGAACCTTAACTGAGGATGATGACCTCATACAGTTGTAATTAAAATTATTGAACCCCTATTGAAAATCTGTTTTATTCTCAAAATTTCCAGACTTTCAGCTGTTTGCAATGAACAAATCAAACAAAAGCAATTGCAATAGCTCAACACAACTAATGCATCAAGTGGTATCCCAAAATCCAACTGAAAATGCAAATAATAATGACTTCACCTCAAAATTATTCACCCCCAATTAGAATCCCTCACAACATCACAAATATGCAAAACAGGTTTTATCTCAAGCACACCTGATGCAAGTAATCAATGGCTTTATTAGTTGCACTAGGTGTGCTTGAGCTGGAACACATGAAATACCTGAACTGGCTAGGGGTTTGTTGAATGTCAAGTTTGACTGTGTGTGAGAAACATGGCCAAATCAGAAGAATGGTCCAAAAAGTTAAGAGAAGAGATCATCGCCATTCACATAAAAGGAACAGGACACAAAAAGATAGTGAAGGCACTGAATGTTCCCAGAGAAACCTTTGGAAGCATTGTTTACAAGTTCAAAGTGAAGGGACCTGTAGCAAGCTTTGTGGCACAGGCATTGAGGTTATAGTGAGCACAGAAAGGCGCGTACTAAATGTAGAAGGTTTACGTGCCAGAACTCCAAGACATACACCACTTCTGACCCAAAAGCACAAAAAGAGTTGGCTTCAATATGCTCAAAATCATATAAAGAAACCACATAGGTTTTGGGATTCTGTTCTGTGGAGGGATGAAACAAATCTGGAACTTTTCGGGACAATGGATCAGTATGTCTGGAGGCAGAAGAATGAAGCATATGCTGAAAAGAACACCCTGCTCACAGTCAAGCATGGTGGTGGCTTGGTGATGCCCTGGGGCTGTTTTGCATCCTCTGGCACAGGAAACCTGCAGTGTGTGGACGTCCAGATGGATTCATTGCAGTTTCAGGAATTCTTAGAAGAAAATGTAATGCCGTCTGTGAGGAAGCTGAAGCTTTGACATCTTTGGACTTGATCCAAAAGCATACCTCAAATTCCACCAAAACTTGGTTGCAGAAGAAGTCCTGGATGTTTCTACAGTCACCTGACTGGAACCCCATAGAAAAGTTCTGGTGGGATTTGAAGAAGGCATTTTCAGCACGAAAACCGAAGAATATTACTGAACTGGAAGCCATTGCTCATGAGCTAAGATGGGCTAAGATTCCTCAGAGACGCTGCCAGAGGCTGGTCATAACAGCAAAAGGGCACTCTAATAAGTACTAAAGATACTTGCCATATATATATATATTTTTTTTTAAACAGTTGCCCGAGAACAAGTCCTTATTTGTAGCAACGACCTGTGTCGGTCACAAAAAATAAAATGTACAGTAAGCAAGCAAAGCAATTAAAAAGCTAGAAGAGAGCAACACAATCACATAAAACAAACAGTAATAAAATGTTCAAGTAAACATCTAAAATGCCCTAATGGTACCAGTTCCATTGTAACTCCTTCCAAATGTGAGGGGCAAAGGAACTGAAAGTAGATGTACCCAATTCAGGGGAGATATTAGAGATGAAGAGGATGAATAATTTAAGAATGGAGAAGTCATTATTGGTTGCATTTGTAAAAAATTTGGGGAAACCACCTGAAGCATTCAATGTGTTGAGCTATTTCAATTGCTTTTGTTTGATTTGTTCATTGCAAACTGCTGAAAGTCTGTACATTTTGACAATAAACTGGATTTGCAATCGGGGTTGAATCGTTTTGATTGCACCTGTATTAATGTCTTGATTGGAGTAAATGGAATGAAGTTAGACTGATTAAACCCAGTGTGAGATACTGTTCCATATCAACCATTAATATGAGCCTATTCTCATTTAAGTTTCACTGGCCTCCACTGTGACTACCCCTGGGGTAGTGGATAGAGCAGAACTCCATAGCAATTTATCCAGTCTGTTACCTCATGTTGTTTGATGAGGTGACGGAGCTGATTTCTGCCTGTATGTAGATCAACGTTTCTCAAGTACATGATTCATTTTGAACAGTTTAATTGTTGCTAATCGATCAGTATGGGAATTAGTATCTAATGGCAGGTTTCATACCTCATCAAACTTGTTGACATCGTTGGATAGCAGGTTCACTATTTGGCCTGTGGTTGTTTTTCCCATTGCTGTACTACTCAGAGACAGGGCCTGTGGGGAAAATATGATAATTATTTTAGAAACAGATTAACATGCAACTCAAAAATACCATGCTTAATTACATAATTACATCCCTGGCTATAAAAGTAATATGCTACCTTCATAATACAAAATACCCACAAATCAGTTTGACAAGTAAAGTACAGTCTAAAGGAATGTGTCAGAAGAGATCAAGTTCAGAACAGCATGTAAGGACTTGATCATCATGTCAAAAGGTGAGTGTTCTGCTGACCTTCCTGTAGATCATGTGACACATGGCCACTCTTATCTTCATGCCGGCCCTCTGGACGTGGTAGAAGTAGAGGTGGTGCATGATGGCAAGGATCAAAGTGGTCAGAGAGACTCCAGCTGCAAAGCCCAAGGCAGCATAGAGCGCATCCATATCGTTTGGATCATAACTCTCAAAGTACTGGATCACCTTGCCCAGGAACACTGGCTGGATCACCTTAATCACTTCCTGTTTTGCAACAAGAGGTAGATAATACAAAATTTAGATGATTCTCGGTGAATACACAGCACAATGTTTAAACCTTTCAAGCAACATAGGGAATGTATTAGCAGGGGATCGGTGTGTCCCAGTTGTGTTTTCAACATAATGGATACACACCTCAATAAGAGTAAAAACACCCAGCACAGCGTAAGGTTTCCAGTAGCACTGGATAATGACTTTGGTAAGTTTTGGAGGCCGGAGCTCTTTGGCAGCCTTCTGCACTTCCTGGTCCCAGTACCTGTGGAAACACTACCATTCTGTTACTAAGCAAGAAAATCAAATACAATGCCTGGTGACTTTGCTTCCTCCTCAAACCCTTTTTAAGGAGGTAAAGGAGATTACTCTAAGAAGAATGGAAAAATGTCAATGTTCTTCATCATTTTCAATACTGTTTTTTTCATCTTGATCTGACACTCAAAATGACAGAAAACAAGTATTTTGCTGAAGTAAAATTGTTAAAAGTAAACAATTCTAAAACGAGAATAAATATTTTCCTGATAAACGTACCACAGGTATTGGCACACCTATTTTAGTACTTAGTAAATATTGGGGGGACTCGACAAGACCAATTAGTGAAGGGGAGAAAAAGTGGTAAAAGCAATATCAAATAAAGCTGGTAAACAGGGCTGGAGAAGAAACTGAAGATCAAAATCGGTTTCTTTTAAAGAAACATATTGCATCTGCCTTCTCAGCATATAATTCAAGTTGTGAAAGCAACTTTTATGTCAGTAATAAGTTATTAAAATCTCTAGAAGCATTCTGTCATGCTACTCTGTGTTGTATTACTGGTGGAAACGTCCACATACAGTACATCAATGTCATTTGAACACTAGTTGGCTGGGACTCTGTTCTCTATGGCCAGATAGTGATTGATCTTTGTGAATAAAACTTTAGTCCATATATTCCAAATTACTTTACCTCTAATAAAACACGCTCAGAAGACTGCTTGATCTTTGTGAATAAAACTTTAGTCTATATATTCCAAATTACTTTACCTCTAATAAAACACGCTCAGAAGACTGGTTGATCTTTGTGAATAAAACTTTAGTCCATAAATTCTAAATTACTTTACCTCTAATGAAACACGCTCAGAAGACTGCTTGATCTTTGTGAATAAAACTTTAGTCCATACATTCCAAATTACTTTACCTCTAATAAAACACGCTCAGAAGACTGGTTGGTCTTAGAAGTAAATTGTGTTCATTCAGTTCGGGAAAACTGCTTTTGTCTACCATGCCCCTCACTCTTCGAATGCTATACAGAGTAACCTAAAGCTAGGTGATTTAGTTCCTATGGGGAAATTGAAATGCATATTAGTTGACCGACTTATTGTTTAATGTAATTGGTTGTAAAACACTCTTAGGCAGGGTTGACAAGTAACTGTTTACAAGTAATATGATTACAGTAAAAAAGAAACATTAACTGTAACCTGTTACATTACTGGCAAAATGGATTACAGATACTTTTGAAAAATATAATATTGAAAAATGTATCTATAATGTAATGTGGTCTGTATAACAGCTTCAGATATTATAAATAAATTGCTATGTAAATTGTATTAAGTTATATCTCTGTCATCTAGTTGCCATGATAAATGAATTACATAATTGGTTCATGGTTCCCAAAATGCAGTTTTTGGTTGTACATTATCAACATGTGCTATATGCATTTGTCAAACAATATTGTACATTTTATTGTCAACTGTCATTTTTGGACCCACTATATATTTTTTTCATTTGGTACACTACCACTTGCCATCAGTTCACCTATAATGCCCTTATTGACATAAATTGGAGTGCTGCTCTATGCAACATTTGTTTGGGAGCCACAAAATATGTTTTTTTATTTAGTCTAAAACATGTAAACATACTTCCTGCTATGCCATTCAACTGGTTATAAAATAGCTTTTTAGAGTAATCTAAAAGTAATAGAAAGTAATCAGAAAACATTACTGAGTTTGGGTAATACAAAGGTTATGTACGTTACTCATTAAAATTGTGAATGGGTAACTAGTGACTGTAACAGATTACATTTTAAAAATTAACCCACCCAACCCTGCTAAGGTAATACATGTATTTGTAGTGCAATCTCATTTGTCAAATAGAGATTAGACCCTAACATGTTCCTGGGAGGCAGTTTCTCTGGGGTTAATTGCCTGGGGTCTTTTTTTGGATATGTGAATTCTTAGATGGATCAAGGTTGAGTGAATTGAATAAACTGTGTACATTTGGACAATAAAGAGTTTTGAGTAGAATATAGAGGTATTGTATTTCATTTGGTTTTCTTTGACTTCCCCAATTAGGTATGTGGGAGTGAAATAGTGATAATGGTTGAGATATCATGTTTTTCAAGCATTGGACTGATGCTAATCCCTAACTCCCATGTCTACATCACGTCCAGCAGGGCTTGGTCTTTCTGCCCTTGAAAATCCCTTTGGCCTGGGCCTTTGCCATGCGGGTGGGAATGATCTCAACCACTGATAAGAAAACAAGCTTCCATTACACCTTTCCTGTTCTCACCCCTTTAAACGTCTTTGTACCTTTTTTAATTAAATGAAAAATAAGAAATACCTAAAACAACAAAACATGCTGTTAGTGATAGTTCTGTGGGTGAAAACAGGATTTTGATGACAGGGGTCAAAAGAGACTGAGAAGTATTCTTGAAGAAGTGGGCCACAATCATAAATACCTGCTCAGCACAGCAGGGGTCAGTCAGAATATGATGAAGCGTTCTGCATGCTGTTATGGCCAGAGACTATGCAGTGGTGGAATATTGGAGAGAATATTTCCCTGGTCACGTTAGGTGACTTTATACCAATGCCCAAACATACAGAGCATTATGGTAGGTGCATCCCTGAATGGCTTGAGTGTACCTTTTATTACAAGATTTTCACTGTACATGTAATACCACCTGTGGTCTTCTGTGACATATAAACTTGAAACCTGAACTTTAACTCTTCCAGTAGAATGACAAGCCATGTCACAAAACATGTATTGTCTTTGAATTAGGGACACACAAATACAATTTTTACAAATACCGATACAAGTCCCAGTGGGTACTTGCGATACCAAGTACTGATACGTGTAGTTTTAATAACTATGCCAACTGTCAGTCATCAAGCAAAAATCTACAATGCCATTTCTCCCCAAATCAAATATAGAAATGAAAATGGTCCTTAATATTCAGAAGAACATAATTTATATTGCAGATCTAAAATGTTTCATATTTATTACTACGTATGTCAAAAGCAAGAGAAATAAGGTTGTAAAATCAAAAACAGCCGTACGTACGTACAATAATAACCTATATTTTGTGAATGTGCCGGTAGTTTTTATATCATAATCAGTACTCATTTATACCTGAACTATTACTGTAATTTAGTGAAAGAAATATGAATACAGTTTTAAATTTAATGTATATATCTTCATGTTAGTATATCAAAACTTCCACTAATTTGTTCAAGAAGAAGTGCTGTCAAACGGAAAAAAATTAATAACCCTTTAGGAAGGAGACAAAATGATGCTAAGCTGCATTATGCAATTCTGACAGAAAATGCCACGTGAGATTAAACAATACTTAAATTAATATAATGTTGCATAACACACCCAAATTGTTATACAGACCCAACCTGTTACATTCATGCACCTAACCTGTTACATGCATCTAAATTGTTATACAGACTCAACCTGTTACATTCATGCACCTAACCTGTTACATGCATCTAAATTGTTATACAGACTCAACCTGTTACATTCATGCACCTAACCTGTTACATGCATCTAAATTGTTATACAGACCCAACCTGTTACATTCATGCACCTAACCTGTTAATAAATAAATAAATATAACACATTAACCTGCAATGTAAACGATGTTCTTCTCGATATGTAGGAATATTTACTTTTCTATATGAATTGGCTGATCAACATCTTAGAAATAGCAGATTTTAGCATTATAAATGTGACATTTGGCATAGTTCTTAAAAGTACTCGTATCGGTACTTGTATCGGCAAGTACCCAAAATGAAGTGCTCTTTACTTGTACTCGTTCCATAAAAAGTGGTATGGTATGGCCCATCCCTAGTATCCATAAACGGCCTCTGCCCGGTAGTGGTAGCGTGAAAAGTTGAAGCTGCAGCCAGGGGCTTTTCAAAGACGCTGCCGTTATCTTGACTGTGATTGGCCAATTGACTCGCGTGATATATCAACAAAGATATATCCCATTCAAAACGGCGATTTTCGCCGAAAAGCGACTAGTTTGCAGGTATGGTTACATGCATCTAAATTGTTATACAGACTCAACCTGTTACATTCATGCACCTAACCTGTTACATGCATCTAAATTGTTATACAGACTCAACCTGTTACATTCATGCACCTAACCTGTTACATGCATCTAAATTGTTATACAGACTCAACCTGTTACATTCATGCACCTAACCTGTTACATGCATCTAAATTGTTATACAGACCCAACCTGTCACATTCATGCACCTAACCTGTTACATGCATCTAAATTGTTATACAGACCCAACTTGTCATACACACACAAATATGTGTTTTGGCATATGGTTCTGTACCTTAGGGCAACCACATCTACATAGTAAGATAGTGAATATATATTTCTTCAATACTCAACATGTACCAGCAGTTATGAATAACAATAATCCTGAGCGATGAGTCTGGCAGGAAATACCAAAAACCCCCAGCAAACCACAAGCACGCAGGACCAACAAACCCAGACAGAACCAAAGAGGTGGAGGCAGGGGCAGGCAGGCGGGCATACTGAAGCAAGAACAAAGGCTTCCGCAGGTATGCCCACTGACGTCTTAAATATGCTGCGTAATTATCATGTGACATACTATGACTGATAGGCATACATCTATCAGCTGATTAGGACAAACACTTCTCCCTCGGATTTCCTGACAGAACTGACTGCACAATATCTGATAGAAAACACCACGTGAGATTAAACAATACTTTGATGAATATAATAATACATAACTCACCCAACTTGTTATACACACCCGACTTGTTATACACAACCAAATAGTAGCCTACCTTGCATTATTTTCACCCTGTTGCCTGGGACAAAGTAGGCCAGTGGGTGGTGTGAAAAATGCAGAAATTCAATGTATAAGTTTTGTTTGGTTATGTACTCTATTTCCTTGAGGATCCTAATATATGCACCTATAATTACCGTATACATATTTTACATGAAAATTGCTTTATTTACCATTTGAACAGAAATTGGTATGAGTAAAATTGAGATGTGCTTCAACAGGGTTTTTCAACAGGCATGCGTGGGTTTGTCTTTGGTACCGTAATTATCAGGCATTTTAGGCAGTGATTTTGTGTGCAACAAAACACTGCATAGTGTAGGGAGCATCATCCTATATAAATCTTTCTTCATGTTTTTTTATATCAATAAATACAGTTTTACAGCTTTATAAGTTGGTCTCTGAAAGCGGAAATAACCTACCGTTCTTACAATGCAAAAGTGTACATAGTGCTGGAATATAGCTACATCTCTATTGAAATAGTTACTGTACATCAATCAAATTTACCAGTTTTTTGTATTGTTGTCCTAGCAATCTTTTTATTCATATTTTCTGTGAATGGTTGAGTAATACAACTGTTTTAATCTCGCTATTCTGCATTGTACAGTACTTCTACCTCTCTGACACCTTTAAAAAAACAACCATAGCCACCATTGACTAATCTGTACCAGCTTGGCAAATCATAGAGCTCGAAAAGTGGATAATCTGTGTGTAATTTAGTGGCCTACACAGTCCCAAGATCTCTACTCAATAGAGCATCTTTGCACTGACGAGAAATACCCCATTTGCATTTGTGTAATACCATTGTGTCAGCATAGATAAACATCCTTAAGGCAGGCATAAATATTTTCCCAAGAGCAAATAACCTAGCCCCCTAGCTGCATCTACAGCCCGGCTATTGCTTATGCTTTAATCTTCCCAAACCGTGTGTTTGTGTTGCTTCCTGAGTGTTTGGAATCAGCAGAAAACATTGCTTCAGACTACTGAAGTGTTCAGCCTGGGCACATTCAACATGTTGTAGACTGATCTAAGGCCATGGTTGTTGACCAGAGACAGGTTAACAATGCCTTGGGGAATTTCTAAATTTGGGCATAATGTAGCGTAACAACAAAAGCATCTGACCAGTAACTGAAAAGTTGCCAAATCAATTTCCTGAGCCAAATCTGTCATTCTGTCCTTACACAAGACAATTAACCAAAATGGTTCCACGTTCACAATAACAAAAATGGCTGATCCTCTGGCCCCACCGATATTTTTGTGATGTGCAAATCATAAACTTTGTAAATGACAGAAACAATAAAATGTTGAGCTGCCACATAACTAGTACGAACACACCAAACTTTAACAAGCCATTAGTGATTGAACTGTGAATGAAACGTTTGCCATGCCTCTGTAGTTCCTCTCCCAGCTTCTCAGATCCGTCCTCCGGTAGCAATTTGTACATGTCATCCTCCTCCAGCCGCCGTTTGTATCCAATGCTGAACAAAGGATTCAGCCAACTGAGCAACAGATGGAAAAGAAGCAGAAAAGGAGAATTAGTATATGTACCAGTGACAGTAGCACCACTTAAAGGAATATTTTACCCAAAATAAATTTTCACAAGCATTCTTAGTCAATTCACCATGCCTACAGTCTAGAAATATTATAATTCGGTATATGATTACATCCTAGACATTAATCTGTGAAAATGGTGTGTCACATTAATGATGCGTCCATACTTTGGTTTGAACTTTTATCTTGTTAATTTATGCTGGTCTTTATTCCGGTATTTCCGATAATGCGAGACGCGCTGTCAAACTAACAATAGGAGTAATCCAAACAATTTTGCTACAGAGGATTACTAGATAATAGCACTTTTGTAATTACAAATAAGTTTAGCTACAGTGATAGCTAGCTAAAAGAAATGAAAACTGGGACCGAAACGTGAATTTTGAAATATTTTTCATTCAGACACCATTTTGGAAGTCATTTTTTTTAAGGTTTTACAATGTAGTACTGAACATTACAAAATCATGATTGCATGGGGTAAATATTACGTTAAGTATCATCGTACACTAAAAACATATGCATGGCAATGTCCACTGCCCTGGAATACTGGGTTTTGATCTTTATACCAGAGAGAAGTCCCCCTACTGACCCTCCAACAATGAGAGTGAAGAAACTTGAGGTTTTCAATTATAAATTTAAAATTGGCATAACAGGAGCTACCTACAGTAAAGCTTAACCATTTTGATCAGTATATCTATTTGCAGAACACACAATCCTTCTTGCACACATTTCCCCCAACCATTATCTCCTAAATATTTATAACGATTTTCCAGCCGCGGTCAGTGGATCTTAATTGGGGCTTTGCCAGGCTCGCATTTACCAGGCTCGCATTACCGTCCGGACCGGGGGAAACGGAACGATACCACACAATGGGTTTGATACGATACACAATGTTCCTTTGACTGCGGTCCCGAACATAATGAAAAAGATCCATCGCAGCTGCGTTTTTCTCCCTCCCTATTCCCCCCACAAATGACTGTGCAGACAACTTGTATAAAAGCTGCTTGTCTTTCTCAGTCACAATTTCAGACAAAGTCAAATTAAATAAAAGTGATAGTGTGTGTTTTCGTGAGACTCATCCACTTTGTTGTAGATCCCTCCAAGTTTGTGTAACCTGTGTACCCGGTCTGTGCTCGGTGGGGTAGTGTGAGCACCACTAACAGTGGGTGGTTCACAAACACAGTATTAATTGAACTAGTGATTGGAGGGTAAGTGCAAGGCCTACAATCGGTGCAAAGTGCACTCGCTTAAATTAGTAATCAAAATGTTGCTGATTTGAACACCTGTGTCCACAAGGTAAAAACCGTTAATGAGCCCTTGAGCAATAAATATTAACCCTAATTACCATATGTTTCCAAAGATGACCAGTCATTGTGCTATTGCTAGATGTGAAATGTGCTAAGTAACAAAAGTTAGAAATGCCCTGACTACATGTAGTGACATAACATTTGTATATAAATGTACCAAACATTTTTTTGTGATTTCTTTCCCCAATGTTCTTCCCTTTCCAATTCCTTCTCTAATCCTGCCTCGTCAGCAGCTCCGCAACTCATTGTCGGGTCTGTGTGATGACGAGGGGCGCCCACATGGTTCATCCAACCACATCACCCGAGCCACTGATTTTTTTTCGCACTGTTCACATAAAACGGATGCCTTTAGATTATGTTCACCGACTATACTTCGTGATTGAATTTGCAGGTGCCCGATCTGAACACAAGGAGTTGCTGGAGAACAACATGGTAAAATAGATACTCTGATTTATTGAACCTAAATCCCGGGCAGCGCTATGCCAATTTTGTGCTGCTTTGTGCAGGAGGTCTGGGGAAAGTCAGAGAACCCATCGTCAGGCTTGAACACATGCCCATCATGACGTAGACTGTCCTGCAATGCAGTGCCTTAGCCCACCATGCCATGCGGACCCCCATGAATGTACCTATCTTTGACTGGGACTGACATTAAGCTTTGCCTTATTGCCTTAATGTTCTTATCAGACACATACGGTAAGTAGTGCTTGCCCTGAGGATGCTCCATTTGTCATGTATTTTTATAATTTACAAACAAAATGCTATGAATTCCAGTAAACCGATATTTCTTATTATTCCTGATTGACATAACCCCCCTAAAAATACCCATTGCCCTATTTTTTTCACATGTATATTAGATCAAATTCTTCATTGCTGAAAAAACAATACATATCCTATTGCATTTGACTCATGAGGCCTTTAGAAAAGAGGAAATTTCAGAAGGTGATCAATCCACCAAAAAACAGTGTTAAAACAGGTGGCTCATGAAGAGAGTGAAAAGTTATAGCTGTCAATTTGACAATGTAAATGCAGATGCTTGTCCTTAACAAAACTAATACTATGAATAATAAGAAGCTGAAGAGCTTGACAGGACTCAACAAACCACACTTCCAGCAGAGCTAAAGATGCAGTTTTTGACTACTGCTTGCAAATCTGGCAACATTGAGTTAATATAGAGCAGGGGTGTCAAACCAGATCCACAAAGGGCCTAGTTTCTGCAGGTTTTCGCTTTTACCTTGTACCTGAATGATTGAATGTCACTAATTGGTTAGGATCTCGCCTCACCTGGCACTCTACGTCTTAAATGGGCTCTAATTGAAAGGAAACACCAAAAACCAGCATACACTCGGCCCTCCGTGGAACCGGTTTGACACCTGTGATATAGAGTATCTCACAAGTGTGTACACCCCTCACATTGTTGTAAATATATTATAACTTTTTAAGTGACAACACTGAAGAAATGACACTTTGCTACAGTGTAAAGTAGTGAGTGTACAGCATGTATACCAGTGTAAATTTGCTGTCCACTCAAAATAACTCAACACATAGCCAGTAAGGTTGTAACATTCCCCAGTTCCTCTTCCCTGGGAACTACAGCTTCCCTATTCTTGGCCACTCAGAACTACATTTCCCATAACGCAGACTCAATTATCCAAATTCAGTTCACCTGCTCTCACTCACTCATATAAGAGACACACACACTCCATTGCCTCTTTGCGAGGTATTGTGAGTATTGTTTTGATTCATTACTGAGCATTATATTCCTGTATTGTTATTCCAGTCTGACCTTTGCTTTGTTTATTAATTATTCTGCCTTGGATTATCCAGTGTACCTTTGCCAACACTCTAGCCTTGATATTCTAGCCTGACCCCTGCTCTGTTTATGCATTATTCTGTCTTGGATTATCATCTGTGCCGTTGCCCTTGTAAAATATCTTATACCTGTTTAGAATAAACAGTGTTCTTTTCATACCTTGGGAGTAGTCATTACAAAGGTCTAATCCCCTGGCAACAAAAGTGAGTACACACCTAATTGAACATTGACAAAAAATGTCACAAAACTCATCCTCCATCCGCCATCCATCCGCACCAACGTTTTTGACCAATTTTCAAAGCTGCACCCGCCCGCCATCCGCTGGTAACAATATTTAACAATGTGTATATTTTTTTATTTGATTGGTTCAACCGCCACCCGCCCGAATTTAACTAAAATATTATTTTTCGGCACGTCATCTGCCCGATCAGCGGTTTATCTGCGGAGTCCACGGCTGTAACCGCAAACCTTGCCTCTCTAGCGCTCAGACCATATGCCACACACTGCATCAAATTGGTCTGCATTGCTGTCGTCCTTGAAGGAAGTCTCTTCTAAAGATGATGCACAAGAAAGTCTGCAAACAGTTTGCTGAATACAAGCTGACTAAGGACATGGATTACTGGAACCATGTGCTGTGGTCTGATGAGACCAAGATAAACTTATTTGGTTCAGATGGTGTCAAGTGTGTGTGGTAGCAACCAGGTGAGGAGTACAAAGACAAGTGTGTCTTACCTATAGTCAAGTATGGTGGTGGAAGTGTCATGGTCTGGGCCTGCGTTGAGTGCAGCCAGCACTTGAGCTACATTTCATTGAGGGAACCATGAATGCCAAAATGTACTGTGACATACTGAAGCAGAGCATGATGATGAGACCTTTGTCCTTTTTAGATTAGCATGGCACAAATGAATGATCAACGGATTTAAAGAAAATAACAGATAAAAGACGTATGTCTACTTGTGTTTTAAAAACAGAATAGGGGAAATCATATTGATAAAATGAGGTCTCATTTTAAAAGTAATAGCGAATTACTTGAATTGAGAAATGACTGCGTTAAGTGATCGTTTCCATAGAAAATAGTATGATTATTCCACAACACTGCTTGCAAATGAGTAAATTCCTCAGAGCCATTATGCCAGATATCTTATTACATGACTTCAAGTCCAAACATTTAGCTGCCAGTGTGGCGGATAGCCTTCTGAGATCTACTCGCCAACCTGAAAATCGAATCACATTTGGTGATTGTAAAATGTATATATTTTTGTTATATATTAGAATTTTTTAACATCGTTTTGAATATATTGTTGAATTCTTTGAATGATGATGATGATATTTTAATGTTTTTTTAAAATAATCTCTGACAGAGTATGCCACCCATAGAAATTAAATCTATAGAAGCCTTATTAAACTGTTTGGCGTGGTCATTCGATTAGTACACAAAAAAATGGCGAATGTCGTTAGTTGTCACGGTAACAACACGCAAATCGGTTTAATACGGAAGTAGGGCACTAGATCTTTGCACTGGAATCGTACATGTAAAAATGGCTGCCTGTCTGACCATTCAGCTACATTTATTTGCATTGGAATGGCACTTCTATAGATTTAATTTCTATGATCCCACCATTATAAAATTACACTATCTGTAAGCTATGAAGATCCTGGAGCTCCCCCTACTGGCGCGAACAGGATCAGGTGGTCGGAATCACATGCCTTCTGATGTCACCACTCCCCTCTCGTCCACTCTCATCAGCATCATCTGGATCAGGTGTGCCTTATTGTCTTCTGTCTATATTAGTTCTCTGGTGTTTGGGAGTGGTTGTGGGTTATTGTTTATGCTGTCCGTTTGTGAGCATTGTTTTTATATCCTGTGAGTTTGCAACCAGAAATTAGTATATGTTCTTAAACCGCATTCAAGTAGATGCTCATTGTTAATTTACCTACTATCTAGGGGTTCCATTGTACTAAGTACAAGGTGTTTGTGGCCGTGCTGTATTTTGCCACTTATTTCTACACATACCAATTGTATGGTTTGTTCTTTCTTCAAACGGGAGATTCCCAGTAAAAATATATATTCCCTCGGCATTCTGCATGTGACTCCTCACTCTCCTCAACGTGACACAATATGTTGCAAATCAGCTGTTCTAAGAAATAGTTCACAAAAGAAACTACTAGCGCAGAGTACCTGCAAGGTGAGAAAATAGTTGTCCAATTTTCATGTGTGGATGGATTAAAGAATAGCCACTCAAAATTCACAATTATTTATTTGTCTCTTCCTATTGTCTGTGGACCAGAATTAATTGCAAAAACTGCACCTCTTCTGTGGCTAATATTAATTTCATAATGATCCTCTCTGTGAAGTCAAGCAGCAAAAGTTAAGTGATAGCTAATGCTAAAAAATTGCTGGCCCATTTTGGGGTGAACTAATATGCTAGATTAGTCTTACATTAGTCACTGTTTAACAGAGCATTCATCTTTTGCTGGGATGCTTAAAAAAAATATTGGGGGGATAATTTAAGACTACCCACTTCTCCAGGCACCACTACATCACTGAGTGTACTCACTTTTGTTGCCATTGGTTTAGACTTTAATGGCTGTGTGTTGAGTTATTTTGAGGGGACAGCAAATTCACACTGTTATACAAGCCATACACTCATTACTTTACATTGTAGCAAAGTGTATTTTCTTCAGTGTTGTCACATGAAAAGTTATAATCAAATATTGACAAAAATGTGAAGGGTGAACTCACTTTCGTGAGATACTGTAGTTCCGCGAAAATTGTTTTTACAATATATGTCATGGTTTGTGCCCCATGTCATCAAAACTACCTGATTTAATTGATGAAATTCATGTCTAACTGAAGTATGAAAGTGGTTCTACTTATTAGACATATTAGACATCCAGGCCAATATTCGTTTGAAACCATTATTTTGTAATTTGCAAAGTCACAGATTATATCTTTAAGAAAAAGTTGAGAGGAGCACATTAAATACAGGTTCCAAATAAGAGTGGAGGATGTAGTATCAAGCAGGGGCGGTTAGTACCATTAGGCAGGACAGGCGGCTGCCTGTGGCCCCCATAAACCAGGGGCTCAATGAAAATTCTAACAAAAATAAACATTTTAAAATTAAATAATATATGATGATTTTTTATACATCTTAATTTTTGTTCGAAAGGCTGATGTTTTACTCAAAATGATACTCAAATGATATCATGCTTTCTAAAACATTTTTCATTTTTGAGACCGAAGCCCCCTCTAACCCACAAATGCTCTGTCCCATATTGTTTCTCAATTAGCAACCAGAAAGACGACATTACGATGTTACTAGATAGCTAGCTAGGAAACTCTGACTGTTTCAGTTTGAACAAAAGACGAGGCAAGCAGCAAACAGCTATAGAATTATGAAACAGTCATTTGTAAGTGGGGTAGGAAAAGGAGGAAATTACAGAGTTTGTTGCTACCCTTGATTTTAATGTGATTTTAATCCACATCCTATTTTATTTGAGGCGCATGTGTACAAGGCACGTAGCTAACATTATAAGGTTTAATGTTTATTTTTGTTATAGCTATTGTAAAACGGAGACATTAGCTAAATTTCTGAGATTTTAAGCTTTGTAAAGATATTGGACATGTATCGGTATATACTGTATTAGCTAAAAATGGTATTCTAGTATAGTTTTTTATGTGTAGAGTAGTTGTGAAAAGTGCATTGTTGTTAGTCTCCATGAGGATGCTTTTTATAGTTTAAGCATCTGTGCCGCTATAGAGCACGTTGTGTTTATATGTCTATATACCGTTGTGCTGATTCATAATAATTGACAACTGCAACTGCATATCCTTCTTTGGTACATTTCCTGGACTTTTTAAGTAAACCATCCATTTCATCTACCGCCTATCTGCCTTGGTCTCCCTCTCCCTTCACACACACAACCCATAACCTTGACACATAAAAGGGCTGGGAATTGCAAGGGACCTCACGATACAATTTTATCACAATACTTGTGCCGATATGATATGTATTGCGATTCTTATGATTCTCACGAATCTGAATGTATGGCAAATCAATATTGTGATTTTCTGCTTATTTTCATAATTAAACATGCGAAACACTTCAACAGAATACAATAAACTTCCAAAAACATCTAATACTATAACAAAAGCAATGCAATTATTTGCTTTAAACATTTTAAGTGTTATTAATGGAATTTAAATGTGAAAAATGTTTGTCATGATCATATTGAAAAGGTAATCCACCCAAAACGGCACAGTCCTATGATATAAATATGCATAATAGTAAAATTAGTTTTTACTATTTTTATTGTGCACTTCTTGTCTTGTTATTAAAAGTGTAACTTGTTATTAAATGTGCACTTCTTGTCTTGTTATTCATGTTCCCTGTACCTCTACACTTTTATCTTGGCCAGGTCGCCGTCTCAAATGAGAAACTGTTCACAATGTGCCAACCTGGTTAAATAAAGAAAATAAAAAATAATAAAATAAGGTATATTACAACTATATGATGTATCATTTACTTTTCATTCAAGCCTATAGTACATTCTAGTAATTTAGCAACCAATATAATCCTCTGGCTTGCAACATTTTTACCTTAAAACACAATAACAGAAACGTCAGTAACGGCATTTATCCGATTGGTTAATAAAAGGACAACTATCAAAATGCACAGACGAAATGCTTTTTTTTTGGCAAAACCCAAGGGTTGGTTTTACAAAGCAGATTTAATAGGCATAGTTGTATCAAATACTAAACGTACTATGCCTATTATTAAAATATGATTCAATGCATAAATAGCCTAAATATGACTGTAAAAAACAAATAAAAATAACAACCAAATGTAGCGTATATTCAGTTCTCACCATGTCCATAACCTGAACTACAGATTATAGTTTTATCAGTCAAACATCTGAGGTTATGTTTTTCTCCTAACTTCCTTAGTATTCTTGTTACTTCAGGGCTTTGGGTTTCTACTGTATATCTAGTTAATGTCATTAATTGGAGAGTTTTATCCATTTCAGATGGCAGATAAGAGACGAGTACCAAGTGTTGGGCTATTACACTGAAGTGGAACCAGGGAAAGTCAAGTGTCATATTTTTGACAAATAAGTCAAGTGTCTTATTTGTGTCTTAATTGTCACAAATAAGTCAAGTGTCTTATTTGTGACAAATTTAAGCATGTGATTATTCCCCCCCACCAAAAAAATCATAATAATCGGTCAATTAATCGGTGTTGGCTTTTTTGGTCTTCCAATAATCATTAATCGGTATGGGTCTTCAAAAATCATAATCGGTAGACCTCTAATTTGGATCAATAATATTTGTAAATATATAGTGAGTTTTGCCATCTCCCCATTATTATCTGTCTTATAGCCGGGAGACTGTGACGAACGTGCAAACTGCAGTGTTTTGCTTTCAGGAAATGTAAACGAAATATTTTGTCATTACGACATACACTCACCTAAAGGATTATTAGGAACACCATACTAATACTGTGTTTGACCCCCTTTCGCCTTCAGAACTGCCTTAATTCTATGTGGCATTGATTCAACAAGGTGCTGAAAGCATTCTTTAGAAATGTTGGCCCATATTGATAGGATAGCATCTTGCAGTTGATGGAGATTTGTGAGATGCAGATCCAGGGAACAAAGCTCCCGTTCCACCACATCCCAAAGATGCTTTATTAGGTTGGAATCTGGTGACTGTGGGGGCCATTTTAGTACAGTGAACTCATTGTCAAGTTCAAGAAACCAATTTGAAATGATACAAGCTTTGTGACATGGTGCATTATCCTGCTGGAAATAGCCATCAGAGGATGGGTACATGGTGGCCATAAAGGGATGTACATGGTCAGAAACAATTCTCAGGTAGGCTGTGGCATTTAAACAATGCCCAATTTGCACTAAGTGGCCTAAAGTGTGCCAAGAAGCATCCTGAGGGGGAAAAGGCCTTGTTGATGCTAGAGTTCAGAGGAGAATGGGCCGACTGCTTCAAGCTAATAGAAGAGCGACTTTGACTGATATAACTACTCATTACAACCGAGGTATGCAGCAAAGCATTTGTGAAGCCACAACACGCACAACCTTGAGGCGGATGGGCTACAACAGCAGAAGACCCCACCGGGTACCACTCATCTCCACTACAAATAGGAAAAAGAGGCTACAATTTGCAAGAGATCACCAAAATTGGACAGTTGAAGACTGGAAAAATGTTGCCTGGTCTGATGAGTCTCGATTTCTGTTGAGACATTCAGATGGTAAAGTCAGAATTTGGCATTAACAGATTGAGAACATGGATCCATCATGCCTTGTTACCACTGTGCAGACTGGTGGTGGTGTAATGGTGAGGGGTATGTTTTCTTGGCACACTTTAGGCCACTTAGTGCCAATTGGGCCTACCTGAGCATTGTTTCTGACCATGTCCATCCCTTTATGGCCACCATGTACCCATCCTCTCATGGCTACTTCCAGCAGGATAATGCACCATGTCACAAAGCTTGAATCCTTTCAAAACAAGTATACTGATCACAATACATAATTTAATTTAAAAAAACATTGTTGGGTACAATATTTGTTTTGTGTCCATGGGTTACGTAAGAGGCGCTTAAATCGAATGTATATTATGGTTATTATTAAACACAACAGACCATATAGTACAATCAATGTCAACTAGACTTCTACGAAACCACTGAGTATTATACATAATCTAACAATGATTATAGGATGAACTCCTAAAGGAGTTTTTGACTAGTCTTTAGAAAATATTTATGGCACTAATACGTTTTGCCGCACATATCTTAAAAAAACGAACATATCCCATATGTTTTTAACACTGGATTAAAGCGGAAATTGCGCTATTACTGCTGGAAAATCAGTGAAATCATGGAAAACCGTTGAATTGAATACTCTCAGCTCCATGTCCTGAAAGTGTTTATCGTGTTTATAACAAATTAAAGTACAGTTTTCGGTGCCCAAGACCAGGGCACTGGCTTAGATCTGGAGTTGGTCCCCGGCGCTGTAAATGGCTGCCCACTGCTCCCTTGAGTGATTGGTTAAATGCAGAGAATGAATTTCGCTACATGTATGTGTATGTGACAATAAAGTACCTTTACGTTTACCGTACAGAAAGTTATCGTTCTCACCCTGTCAAAACTTGTTTTGAATACCACAGCAAAACGAACCTAGACAGGGTATGTTATGTTTGACGATAAAGAATATACAGATGTGGCGTACGTACTACTGTACTGTATATCACGTTACCTGTTCAGCTTCTATTTCGCTGTAATTTTATACCACGTCGTAGTAGAAGTTTCTTGACTTACCAGAAGAACAGCCTGGAAAAAACATTAGCTGTTGCCAAAGGATTTGCCTTGGCATCTTTTTTCACCGGTTCCATGGTGCCCAGGTGGCACTAGGCTTGACGGACTTCCGCGACAGCGGTGAGGGATATATCTTTGCTCCTCCTGAAACTTACTGTACTCTGTTCTGTGCGACTTTTGTGGCGAGCACATGATACGGATACATCAGTCAGCGCTCTTTGGCAATGCTAGTACAGCATGGCGTGCGACAGACCAATTCCGCCTCTTACACAGTGATTGGTTTAAATAGTAATTCGGCATGGCTATTGGTTATACTTCAGAAATCGCATACTTTTGACTACACCACCATCTAAAGTGTACATCTCCATTCACAAATGGTTGACACGTTTCTGAATAACACTGCTGTTTTCTCACAACCATTGGTGTCCTCAGACATTGTCTATAGGGATTGGCCACATGTATCGCAAATGAAAATCTTGTAATGGAGCACCAAAACGTAAAGCCATAACGGATTTTCAGGAATTATATTATGCTGTTGTTGTGGGCTATATTGGCTAGTTGAAAACTTTGTCAAAATGAGAGTTAAGAATCGCATAATTGTATATAATTATAGTATGTACAGTATATACAGCTCTGGAACAAGTTAAGAGATAAATGCAATTTTTTCTTAAATCAACCCATCTGAAAACCAAGATGGATGGTCACAAGCCATCAAACAAAGCCGAGCTGATTTTTGATGACAGAAGTGACATAAATCACCCAACATCAATGTGAATGTGAAATACTGGTGGAGAGCATGCCAAGATGCATGAAAGCAAATTATTATTACACAACTATTATTATCCCACCAAATATTTTATTTCTGAAGTCTTCCCAAGTTAACACATTAAAACGGTGCTGTTTCAAAATGAATATTAACTTATATTAGGGGGTCAGATGGCTCAGCTGAGTTGGACTAGTAATCAGAAGGTTCATGAATCCTGGGTCAATTTCCGGCTGTGCCAAACGTTGCTGAATCAAGATGGGTAGAATGTTTTTTTACAGTAGAGGCTTCTTCCTAGCAATCCTCCCATGAATGGCATTTCGATACAGTGATTATTTTATAAAGCATGTACGTTATCCTGAGATACAACAATTGAGGTTTGAAAATCTCTCCAGATGTTATGCTTGGATTGTAGCCTAGAACTCTAGACGCACCCTTGCGGCAGCAAATATAATTTGCAGCTATGGTCAGTCTAGCAACTCTCCGTTGACTTGCGAGCTGGAAAAATCTAATTCTGGTCAGGCCAATCAAAACGTGTATAGAGTCGGTGGGCGGGCTTAACGTAATTACGGAAAACAAAGAAATGGTTGCTGCTGCTGGGGAACAGCGGTCTTTCGAATCAGCTTTTTGCTCTGTTAGACTTGGAGTTAATGTTTTCTTTGAGAAAATAACAAAGAACGGCACTGAAGTGATTCTTACAAAAGGAAGATGTGTTCGGAGTTAGCCGACCGAACACTTCGTTGCTCTAGTTGGTTGTAGCGCTATCCAATTGCGTGCATAGGGTATTTGAAAGACAACCGTTTATCCCACCCCTCGGATTCAGCACTGCCAATGGTGAGTTCCTAGATCTAACATATTGATGTGGGTCTCGCTTGCCAGTCTACTTGGGTTGGCATTTAACATATTTTTTTATTTTTCAAAATCTTGGGGATAGTTTGTAAGGGTGTCCAGTTCTACGCAGAGTTTCTGTAAATCTAAAATTTGTAAATTATTTGGCTGACATTGTTTTGCTTTTATAGCCTTTCCCAGACTTATGTGCTCCCACTACCCTTCTTGATGTTCTCTGACATCTCTTTTCCTCCCTGAATGGTGTGCTTTGTAGACACCTTTATGGGTAACACCAAACTGACCACGTTTATCATCTCTATTTATTAGTCATGCCCAAACCTGCCCAAAGATCTCTCCTTTGACTGGTTCATATGGAATGTATTGAACCAATTCAACTTGGGGTTCACTTATTTTTACATTTGCATTAATTACTTTTGAATTTTGTTTTTCTACTGCACACATGATTTCTTTACAAACAACCACAATTAATAAATATTAACATGTTATCTCACACAAAAAGACTGAGCATTGAACATGTCATGGTGAACACTAAAACCATCTATAATTGATTTAGGGATTTAAATACATTCAAGCTGAATTTATGTACTTCAAATACTCCAGGGTTTCCGAAAACCCCAAATGAAATTGTCAAATTACACATCTTATGGTCATTATAAAACAGTCCTATTGTTACGGATCCACCTCCTTCTCCCCGCGGGAGATCGGATTCTGGCCTGACCACAACACTGCAACATCCCAAGGGGACATCTATTATGCACACCCAATCACTCCAGCATACCTATGTAACAATAATATGAGAAGAAGAATCCCACTCATTGCATTGAGGTTCCTGTATAATAAATACAGAATCTCTCTGTTCAATGATCCGCATTTTGTCAGATCACCACTTACAATATGAATAAATAAATATATTAGATGTCTAGAAGTGTTTATTATGTTTCTATAAATGTTATTCTATATTGTTTGGTATTCCCTAAGAGCTTTGGACCATGTGAAAATGATGTACTTAAGACCAAGTTATTCTGGGATTGTGAAAAATGACTTATACAACTAAGAAGAATTGTTCACTGTAAAATGTAGAGTTGTTCCTTGGTAGGAATGTGGCCAACAGTATTAATTTAATTGAGAATGTAGGATGTCTATTGAAATGCAATATATTTAAACTAAGGCCAGTGTGACTAAATGGAGAACATTGTAAGAAGTGATATAACAAGTGGGTGCTACACATTGGTGGTGGATGAGGTGGGCTTTCCCCCTCACTGTGTAAAAGCGCTTTGGGTTCCTTGGAAGAAAAGCTCTATATAAGTTGAATGCATTATTATTATTATTATATACCGAAGCTATTTGGGCCTCAGAGAGAGATTAACATATAGAATGCCTAGACAAGCTGGCGCCAATTAAGCGGTACTGTTGATGTTGAATCCAAGGTTATAGCCATTGGTGAGATTCAAACTAATGCTATCTATTTGGGCCAATAGGAAAGCAGTATTAAGTTTTCTGGACAATTTGATGAGTAAATGCATTAAAATACACATTAATACCTGGGCTGTTCTCCTGTTTGTTTTGCTTCATTGCCTACTGTGTATCCATGCCTTTTTTGTGTGTTAACTTATTGCCTTTGGCAACACTACTATTGGATTGTAAGAGCAAGCTTGTTAAAATACTTTATTTTTAATTTTTATTTATTTAAACTTTATTTAACCAGATGGGCAAATTGACAACAGTTTTTCATTTTAAATGGCGACCTGGCCAAAATAAAAGTGAAAGGTGCAAGAAGACATAAGGTTACACATGAATTACACAAGTTACACATGAATTACACAAGGGAAATAAATAGAATAAAAAATATAAAGTGCAGATCTTTAAAGTAAATGGTGTAGGTATATGTACAGTAGTAGTATTGTTTACTAAAAATACAGTCATCTTATAACTATGATAGTATGATGTTCCAACCTTGAGTGCATTTTTACAGCTCTTATACCACAATGATTGTCAATGCAAGATTTTGATTATATTTTTCAAGTTGAAATCCAACTGACAAAAGTGGTATTGTTTTCTCACCCACAACCTGCATTCAATAGAACTGCAATGGTGAAGTACTTCCAAACGGAAGAAGAGTAGTTCAACTACATCAGTGGGAACACTCATCTAAGTAATGGTTGCAATCAATAAAACCACTAACAGTGTATTAAGTTTGAAAAGTAAAAAATATTGTTATTTAATAATTACACATAAAGTAATCAATTAATGAATGCACAAAGCACGACATATATTTAAAATAACTATTCTGAAAAATAAAACCTGCAGCAAATCATTCTGGGAAATATTTATGGTTTTGCCTAGCACTTGTGGGTGTTAAGGTAACACTACCATTGTAGAACACAGCCAACACTCTTATTGAACACCAAATTGTTTTAACACCCTCTTTAAAAGCAACACCACCTGGTGTTCAGTGTGTATATTTTAACACCAAGTAACATCAAATCAACATCAAAACTGCATAACACATGAACACTGCCAATTTTGCTGTGAGAAGTCTGAAATAGAGAGGTAGATTATATTTAAAGTGGCAAGGCAAAAGAAACAACAGAATAATTAACACCTGGGTAATAACTGTGCAAATGGAAATTGTGCAAATTACAAAAATAAATAAGATGCTGTACAGATTGGTGCATGCAAATGCATCATAGGGCAAAATTAATTCACTAGATCAAAAATGGGACAAAGTCGTGTCCTCCAGTGCATGACTTGCTAAGCCATTTCAGTTGTTATCAGCTCGCTAAACTAGGAAGTGTCTCCCCATCATAACTGAGCTGGAAGGAGAACACAGTTCCCACTTGTTTGGGGGCCCTGCACTGGATACTCAACTGGTAATGTTAGTTAGCATTAGCATTGCTAACAATATGTGATGTGAAATGTTAGTTAATTGATGTATTTGACTGCATCTATATTCTATATTTGGCTGTTATCCACACAGGAATAATTTGTTTTCCACTGGGGTTATTTGAAAAGACTCATAAGACCATAGCCTTTCTGGTAAAAAGCACTTGGTAATCCATGCAGAAAGAGGTTTAGTACAGTAACCAAAAAAACTAGGGATTGTTGCCATGGCAAATCACTATGTACTCACGAATAATCTAACCTAGAGACTATTAATACAACAAAGTGTAACAGGTTTTCAACATGGGCTATTCTTGACACAAAGCCCCTTTGAATACCATGTCCTACTGTAAAAACAAGCAGGACCACCAGACGCGAAATCTTTCCCTTGCTCTAGTCTACTATGAAACCTTACAGCATATGACCAGTCAACAGCAGGGCAGATAGCAGGTGACAGCTGCACTATGACATTCTCCAGGTGGGTTCTTCTTCAGATAGAGGGAGGTGAAAGATAAACCCCTCCCACTCATTTCCTTTTTTCCATCCCTGTGATCTGCCCTTTCACCACAGTGGGGAGGGGAGTGGCCTTTCAGCTCTTAAAGCAGGGCAGATAGCCTGGTGGCTAAATGTTGGGCCAATGGTCTTTGGTTCTGTTCCTGAGTTGACAATGTAAAAATAATTATTTTTTGTGCCCTCCTGTATTGTTTTTTTATTTAAATTTCATGCTGTGTTTATTTGGCATATATATTTTGGTGGAAACAACTGCCATGTAAAGGTATTCAGCAAAATGTTGTGAATGCACAAAGTAAAGTATGCTTTTTATGTTTTAAATTTAATTTTAATTTTATTTAATTAAAATTACTTTTATTGATGTGCTCTATGCTTTTTATGTTAGAACTTTTTTTCACATTTCTTTGTCTTTTATTGATGTAAATGTTTTTAAAGATGCTAATTTCTTCCATTTTATTTGACTTTTATTGATGTAAAGCACTTTGAGCTGCATTCCTTGTATGAAAGGTGCAATATAAATAAAGAAAAAATGGGGAAAATTTTAAGAATAATAAAGAACATGAATGCTTGAATAATAAAGTTTTATTAATAAAAAGGGTTTATTAATAAACCCTTTTTAGGCGTTGTATAATTTTTATATTGTCACAAATACTCTATGTAAAACTTTCTGAGGAACTCTGGCCATATTGCATCCATATGTGCTCATTTTATTGGAAGACATTGCGCTCTGGTGGACACGTGTATGTAGTTCCTGAAGTACAGCTGCTGATGTAATAGCCCTAGAATGGTAAAGATGTAATGTTGCCAAAGTATCTGTAATGTGATGTTCAATATAGTGAAGGTGGACAGGCAACGTTATGCATTTCTGCTTCCCCCCCACCCTTCTCCAGGTTGCCATATACTTGTATATACAGTACAACCCTGTGTAACTGCAGTGGGTCTCAACAGATAGAAGAAGATGAGACTTGGGCATGGGTGTTATGGCTTGCTGAAAGTAAATGGAACAAATGTGTAGCTGTTCAGCTCTTATGTGGGCCCAGATCTCAGGGGACGCAGCCAGAAGGGGATTGCACTGTTGCCCTACTCAAATTCAACTAACTAATGAGCGATGATCAGAGGAGCGGGGATGTCCGCACTCTACTGGAACAATGAGATATGGTTAATCTTCTACACAGTGTTTCTCCTTGCTCACTCCTATTTAGACATTATTATTGTTATTACACATTTTGTTTTACATTCTTCATTGCAATGAAACTCAAAGAGCAAAGCAAGGCATACATTTTTTCTTTGTGTAATATAACCTCGATCTTGGAGAGCTACTGTCCTGAATGTTTTTACTCCAACCCTAATTTAGCACACCTGATTCTAATTACTAGCTTGTTATAAGCTGAAGGAGGCTTCATTATGTGTGGTTAGAGTGAAAACCTACAGCTTGGATGGCCTTCATAGCTCTGTCATGCTGTCTACCTAGTTACTGTTTGTTTATTTATTTTTTAATTGGGACAGTGACCATTATTAAAAAATCTTACACTTCTGTACAGACTGTAAATGAGCCAGATTATAGCATAGATGCTAATTTCCATCTGTAGTCCCAAACCTAACCTGCATGTTTTTGATGGTGGGGGAAACCCGAGCACCCAGAGGAAACCCATGCAGACATGGGGAGAACATGCACACAGAAAGGCCCGGGACGACCGGGGTTCGAACCCAGAACCTGATTCATGTAAAAAAATCATGTCAGGTCATTACCTCTGTACATTATACAGTATGTTAATGGAATTAGAAACGTGAAATGTCAGTTTGTCAACCATATAAAGTCACACTATGATTTCTCTAAAATATGTTAGCCTTGGTTTTTATTCAACATTTTTTCTTTGAATTAAGATGAAAATGTTGTTTCCCACATATTTTTCCTTCAGATGGACTAAAAATGTTTCTGGATTAGGACTCCTCTGATGCTGTGCTGTTGTCATGACACTATTAACTCGAGAATGGTACGCTAGGCAACAGTTGCTCTGGTAATAGCCCCATATGACTGAGTAACTATTATCAAGGGTACTTAAAGAACTGCACACACATCACCAACTCACCTGCTAATAGGTTCTTCCCTCATTATAATTTCAAATTGTATGGATTGAAAGTTATTGACACAAAGACAGAAAAAGCCCACAACTAGTACATCTAAATAAAAAAACAAAAAATGTATATTAAATGTTGTATTTACTGTAGTCCTTAGTTGCAACCTTTTATATAATATGTATATTATACTGTATGTGTTTATGCTTGAAATGTGTAACCTGTTGTTTTTCTCATAAGCCAATTTTCCAGGGCAGGCACTAACCTGTTGGGAATTCTAGGTGAAATTTGGTTCTGGGGCCCCCACCTCAAGGTAAATATATTGCACTTAACAGTTTTCCGCTGGCCGTATAGAACAGGTTGCTATGTTGTAAAAATGTTTTAGCCAATTTTTATTTTTCATTAAAACTCCACAGCTTGCACCTTTTACCAAATTTTGTAAGTACATAAAATATTTTTCTGATTGTTTTAATGTGAAAATTCTCTTACTCTACATAGTAACTTACAAAGTTGTTGGGTAGGTCATTAAAGGTTAATTATAACATCCAAAATCTCTCTCTCCCATTTACTTTCTGCTATATTTGTTCTAATTTTCAAATTTAGCAGGTAAGCTGGAGGACATCCCCAATTGTGTTTATGTATCATGGCTCCAACCTCCCCAATGCGGTTGTGGTTTAAATGTAATTACTCATTCTTTCCACTGTGTGGGGCTATACAGCTATACATAGATGTATATGTGAAGCAATTGCATTCAGATAACATGCTTGAAAGCATTTCACTTTTTAATAAGTCAAACACAAACATTTGCTAAATAGTAATATAAAATACATACAGTAAAGCACAGGAAACTCTAATAAACATTTTGCTTGCCGATTTATGAATATATTTTGCTATGTCTTTCCCATCAACTGTTGCTTATTTGTTTAAATACTACAAATTGTTATACTCCTACATTCTCCTTGAGACTGGGTGACATTGTGCTGGATCAGAGAAAAGCAAAAAACAACCTGCATTAAAATGTTAGTACAATAATATTCTCTTAGCCAAAGATAGTACTTTGAGTTTGGCAATAAAGTACATATTACTGCCTATACAAATTTGTTGTGAGACCTGCAAAACCAAGGATGTTACTGGGTGGAGGTACTCAGAGTTGGGTACATTTTTCTATTTACCAGTAAATTAGGCCAACACTTAAGTCTGCTATATGTAGAATTTGAGCCATAACAAGGAAATCATTTTCTCTTTCAAGTGACCAAACGATGTAAAAACTGTAATATAATAAATATTATTGTAATATTTAAAAATACTGAAAAAGGATCTATATCGGATAATGATTGCCTACACAACGCAGTGCATTTTTACACATAAACGCATGGTCTCATTTTACTAAAGTATTGACACTGAAAAACACTTTGGAAGTACAACTGGTCACATGTCCTTATAGCCATTCCTGTTCAAATGGCAAACTGCAATGCATGGTGTAGGAAATCATTGTCACATCTAATCCTTTTTTATACCTGACCTGATTTATTTGACCAAATTCTACCTGAGGTACTGCAGAAATTAATGTTGAAAACATTTTAATTTCAAGGGTTTGTGGTGAATAGGGTGGGTTTGATAATTACTTTAGTTATATGTCAATTTCTTCTGTGATGTTTGTTTAATGTCTGTCTTCTTGCTTTTATTTAAAAAGAAAAAAGTGTTGTTTTAATGATTGCTGTATCATTGTCTGGCTGCCTTTTTCTTGTATTGCTCATAAAAACAATTCAAACGTTTCAATTCCTTTTCATTATTCCAAGTCCCGTCTCTAATCACTCACTGACCCTCCTCTCACTCAAACGATGGTTGATGAGTGATCCGCATGGATTTCTCTCATCGTGTGTGTGTGTCTGGTGTCTGTGTCTCGGAGTGTGTGTGTGTATGTCTGCGTCTCGGTGTGTGTGTTTGTGTGTGTGTGTGCGCAAGTCTCAGTAAATGATGTGTTTCCTTAGGTGCCGATGCTTGAACACAGTGCCCTCCCTGTTGAGTATGAACCAGCTACGACATCCACACTGCTGACGCACTTCTCCTCTCCATTGATCCTGGACTGCCTCTACCCCACTCTTCATTCACCATTCTCAGCTCCACTATCGTCAGTTCAAACTCACCTGCCACTAAAACCTCTGCAACCAATAGCAGATAACATACGATTCTGAGGAAGATGGGCAACATGGCAACAGAGATTGTTGCCTTCACCCTGACCATCTGTGGATGGATCCTGGTGTCGTCAACACTGCCGACTGACTACTGGAAGGTGTCGTCAGTGGATGGGACCGTCATCACAACAGCAACCTTCTGGTCCAACCTGTGGAAGACCTGCGTCACCGATTCTACAGGAGTCTCCAACTGTAAAGATTTTCCCTCCATGCTGGCACTGGATGGTCAGTTTAAACTTCACCTTTTTGCAATTTCTGCTGTTTCAGATGTTTGTGTCTTGTTTTGGTCTGCTTGTGTAGTCTCTATGCTTGTGAGTTTGTAATTGTACTGGGGGTGTGTATATGTGCCTGTGATCTCTTTGACCTAATCACTCAGGTCTCACATCTTAAGCATCTCTTTTGATAAATGGATGGATTTGAAAGAAGCAGTAATTGGAGTTTGATCACCCTGTTAAACACATACAGCGTATATCCAGGTGTGCCGAGGGCTGATGATCGCATCGGTGTGCCTGGGGTTCTTTGGAGCCATCCTGGCTCTGGTCGGAATGAAATGTACCAGGATAGGTGGTTCGGAGACCACTAAAGCCAGACTAGCAGGATTGTCCGGCCTCCACTTCATACTGAATGGTACATACGAATCATATTGCGTGGTTTATGAACAATACTCCTTGATTTTCTGACCACTCCGTTCTCTCTGCAGGGCTTTGCTCCTTGACTGCATGCTCCTTGTACGCACACAGGATCACCTCAGAGTTTTTTGACCCACTGTTTTTTGCTCAGAAGTAAGTGTTCAGTTTACCAGGCTTAATTGTATTACCATCCCACTGTACTGTATGTCACAAATAACAGTGAGTAGAATACCAATGTATTAATGGATAACTGGCGCTGCGCTTCCCCTCGTTGCCAGGTTTGAACTAGGTGCAGCGCTCTTCATCGGCTGGGCTGGTTCTGTGCTCTGCATTTTAGGAGGAATAATCTTCTGCCTCTCCTTATCAGAGAGTTTCAGGCAAGTTTGTTTTTGCCTAAAATATGTCATATAATATAAATTACATTAAGCTACTGGCTTTGCTTGCCATGTATTTTCCTTTCACTGTTTATTTTCTGTAATAAGTGACTACTGTACATTCCTTGACATCACGCTGAGTGATGTACAGCAATCTAAAGTTACCCACAATAGACTACACAGACTTAAAGATTGCCAGTTGGTCATAAAAGAAAGGAGTCTAATACAAACGGCAATTATGTTGTTTAAGTACAGGAATAACCAGGGATCCCTCTCAACATGATGTCGCATAGTGATAACAGTGTAAGGACATATGGCCATGACTGAATGTTTTCTTTGTGTATAGTATCAGCTAATTTATGTGAAAGTCACCTTGGGTGTGACCCTAAGGAGCTAGTAGATGGGGAGCTATGAGGTAACAGGCCACTTATCACTGACAACAATTGGCCTACAGTAGATGCAAAGACTTGATGTCCTGGACTGTTTTCACCAGAGCACTGGAATGAAGGCACAGTATACCTCAAAGGACTAACCTTCAGCGTTTTCTTCTAGTCAAGCAGAGTACTCCTACAGTGGCGCCACATCTATGGTAACCAAGCGTCACAAACTCAGCAAGTCTGCCAGAAGTTTCTACAAATCACCAGAATCCACAGACCCCCAGGACTCAGCAGAAAGCTCAAGGAAATTTGGAAAGAACGCCTATGTGTGACAACAGAAAATTTGCATTGATTGATGGTCACATCACTATGGACTACTTTATTTGTACAACAAAATTGGACTCAGATTGTTGAGGTCATCTTTTTTACCTGTTCAGTCAGAACTATTCTCTTAATTTCTCTTTGAGACTGAATTCCTGTGTGATTACGGTACATAGCATTCTATGTATATGTGTGTATATATATATATATATATATATATATATATATATATATATATATATATATATATCACACACACCTATTTTTGTATCATATAAGAGACAGATTTTCAATAGAGTTCCTGTGCATTTTAGTAAAACATGATCACATAATAATATCAATGCCTGTGTAAAAAACAAATCTGGTGGAAATTATCCTTGAAGTTGATACAAGCACATAGACAAGTTGTTGATTTCATTCCAAAAAACTGATTAGGTAATGTCTCTTTTGTCAATGGGCTATAAACAAACTACATCAGATAAGCATGTTTTTTTTCAGCGCAGGAAATTTTATCTGGCAAGGAACACAACACAAACTCATAGGTCACCTTGAGGGGAAAAGAAACTGGTACAAATGCATAGTTCAGTAGTATGCCTCGAAGACTAGCAGGAATTAGAGTTATTATTTTCAGCATATTAGTACTTAAATGTTTAGCTCCTGTATCTCTCCGTAGGTTACAATGTGAAATATAAATAAAACATTCCTCCAATGCATACAGGAAGGAAAGCAGGAATGTGTTTGTGAAAATCAATCATAAAGAGTTACAAAGAAGGAAAATCTGACACTAAAAATGAATCACTTTGAAGTTCTCCTGTGTATCAGCGCAGCATGAACACTTCCTTCACAAAGCTGTGGAGACAATGCATGGCTGCCATACACACTGACTCTTCTGCAGAAATCAATAGGGGGCATTGTGTGCACAACTGTGAAGTACTTGGATTGTTTCTATATAACCTCACACTGAAAGATGGCCCCCTTCCAGCCACCACAGACAAAGTACGGCTTCCGTTGTCTTGGCTGATCACAGAGTCACCAATCAGCAGCTGGCTTGCCCCAGTTTATCTTTGTTCAGACTTGGATATTGAAATCGGACGTTTCCCCCACCAACTGCCATCTATCTACACCTTCTGATCAATGGAAACCTTAACCCTGTTACAGGAAGTCTCTTGGCCCTCCAAGCTGGGAGACAACTGGACTAGTGCTGCAGTCCCGTGCTCCTTGGTACAGACCTGGGGATCCGTAAACAAGTGTTGGCTGTCCTGGATGGTCAGAAGGCTGACTCCAATTTGTGACCAGACAGAATATTAATGAAAACATTCAATAAGGGTACTGAGCAATATCACATATTCCTTTCCATGTTAATCAAGATAAACGCAGAAGGGTTTAACTTATGTATGAATGAATCCAATAGGATTCAGAATGTTAATGGATTCTCTCCAGCAGCTTCAGGAATTTTAAAGATAGACAGAAGTTCCCATCTCGCAAGGTCTTCCTACTTACACTGCCAGCTCAACCAGGATGTAATCGCCAGCACATAAGCCCTGTTGGGAGAACCCATTCCCCAGCCAACAATAACAATTGAGCCTGCAGGTACCCAACCAACCACAAGAAGTTGCTAGAGCACAATGAGACATCACTGTCTAAAATCCCACCCATTTACCCCAGCACACCAACTTGCCCCAGGAACCAGTGAGACCCCCCAGCACTGTTGGTATGCAATGAATGGAATGCAAACTCTTGGCCTCAATGATGTGGCTGTTTCATGGTGCAATTTCGTAAAACAATGATTGCTCTACTTTTAACCATACACAGCATAGGAGATTTCAATACGAAAACACAACACTGACTGTGATTATGGCGAATTTGGTTGTATTTAGGCATGTAAATGCAGTTCACAAAACATTTTATTTGTGAAATAACGTTTACTCCCCTTTTAGTTAATTATTGTTTACCCACTTAATGCAACATTTATCTTGAATTAACGATACAGATAGCAATACTTGGAGACTTTAAATGTAATAGTCTATCAATAATATGATAATTATTTTAGCAATTTTTTTTCTTTAATTCAAAATGGGTAGAGTCATTGACAATAGAAAGGTTTCATAATTATGTCAAGCATAACAGTGTAGTTGAACTATATATGGCAAATAGAAATCCAATATGCTAATAGAAAGTGGATCAAATTGAGTGGATCAAATAAAAACAAGATATGTACAAGTTACATAGGATTGCAAATATTGTAAAATAACACATAGAATAATATGAATTATGTGGTAAATGGAAAACTAATCTTTTGAGGAAAATATAAAAGGTATAAGCTAGAGGTAAATGTTAAAAGGGCAAAATGTATTAGGCCACAACAATTGGTCTAGTAATAGTTAGGATGGGGGTAAAATATAGCAATATAAAAAATATTTTAAAAAAATGTGTGCACATATATATGTGTATATATACAATAAACACTCACCTAAAGGATTATTGGGAACACCATACTAATACTGTGTTTGACCCCCTTTCGCCTTTAGAACTGCCTTAATTCTACGTGACATTGATTCAACACGTTGCTGAAATAATTCTTTTGAAATGTTGGCCCATATAGGATAGCATCTTGCAGTTGATGGAGATTTGTGGGATGCACATCCAGGGCACGAAGCTCCCGTTCCACCACATCCCAAAGATGCTCTATTGGGTTGAGATCTGGTGACTGTGGGGGCCATTTTAGTACAGTGAACTCATTGTCAAGTTCAAGAAACCAATTTGAAATGATTCGAGCTTTGTGACATGGTGCATTATCCTGCTGGAAGTAGCCATCAGAGGATGGGTACGTGGTGGCCATAAAGGGATGTACATGGTCAGAAACAATGGTCAGATAGGCTGTGGCATTTAAACGATGCCCAATTGGCACTAAAGGGCCTAAAGTGTGCCAAGAAAACATCCCTCAAACCATTAAACCACTCACCTAAATGATTATTAGGAACAACCGTTCAAATTCTCCTTAATGCAATGATCTACTAAACCAATCACTTGGCACAGTTGCTTCAATGCATTTAGGGGTGTGGTGCTGGTCAAGACAATCTCCTGAACTCCAAACTGAATGTCAGAATGGTAAAGAAAGGTGACTTAAGCAATTTTGAGCGTTGCATGGTTGTTGGTGCCAGGCGGGCCGGTCTGAGAAATTCACAATCTGCTCAGTTACTGGGATTTTCACGCACAACCATTTCTAGGGTTTACAAAGAATGATGTGAAAAAGGAAAAACATCCAGTATGCGGCAGTCCTGTGGGCGAAAATGCCTTGTTGATGCTAGAGGTCAGAGGAGAATGGGCCGACTGCTTCAAGCTGATAGAAGGGCAACTTTGACTGAAATAACCACTCGTTACAACCGAGGTATGCAGCAAAGCGTTTGGGAAGCCACAACATGCACAACCTTGAGGCGGATGGGCTACAACAGCAGAAGACCCCACCGGGTACCACTCATCTCCGCTACAAATAGGAAAAAGAGGCTACAATTTGCAAGAGCACACCAAAATTGGACAGTTGAAGACTGGAAAAATGTTGCCTGGTCTGATGAGTCTCGATTTCTGTTGAGACATTCAGATGGTAGAGTCAGAATTTGGCATAAACAGAATGAGAACATGGATCCATCATGCCTTGTTACCACTGTGCAGGCTGGTGGTGGTGG